>PVIH01015757.1:0-48302 GCA_004025045.1 Sigmodon hispidus
GTCAGTCCAGGGTGTTTCTGATCCCAAGCTGTTCCGTGGTTGTGGTTTGCCGCTTGGGCATGTTTGACTTTTTTTCTTGTTTGTTTGTTTAGAGACCACTAGTGAGTGAGTACATCCCCTGCTTATCTCTCTGAGTTTGTGAGACTTCGCTCAGGAGGATATTCTCCAAATCCATCCATTTGCCTGTGAATTTTAGAATGGGATGTTTTAATTTTAATCACAGAGCATCCTTCAGTTGGAAGGTGCTCCCCACATAATTGTTGGTTGGAATCCAAGACAAATGATCACATGATTGAAAAGTCACCTCTCCATTTGACACCCTTTGCTATGCCACAACCATTGGAGAGACTTAGAGACTGCAGGTTTCTAGGGTCTCCTAAGAGAGATTAGTGACTTTTCACAAAAGAAAAAAATGCATAAATGTCTCTTCCTGGAAATGTAATATATTAAAAATAGGTCAAAGTTAATCCAATTTGGCTCCTTCCAAAAGAACACCACCTTGAGAAGCTGTGGACTGAGAAACTTCCAGACTACTTATTTGTTTATTTGCCAGTTCAGATATTCTGGGATTTTAATGGCAGATTCAACTCTAAGTTCTTCCCAGTCCAGTGAAATCAGAGTCCTTGGTACTGGATATTTCATCATCAAACCTTTTGAGTGGAAAACAAACAGTTCAGATATCCTTGAACTTAAATGTATATGTGCTCTACTTGCTGGTGCGTGATTGCAGATAGCATTCAGTGAACATCACACTAATGACTAAGTGAAAAGTCTGTTTCCTGTTTTATAGATGAAAACAGTGGGGCCTGGAGCCACCAAGACCTTGCCTTCAGGCATGTAATTAAAGGCAAAGTTGCAGATGAGTGGCTTGTTGGGACTTCACAGCACACTAATGCCATCTCTTGTTGATGGACTTAGTTGGAAATAAGAAAGAGAACCAGAATAGATGGCGAGCACGGCCGGTCCTGAGTACCACTTTTCCTGCCCATTATTGATGGCCCTGCAGGACTTCTATGGCTTCTATGTCCATTTTTCAATGAGGTCATGAGTTGAGAGAAACTAGACATCTTCCCAACAGCCTGTTAAAGAGCTAGTGAGAGAGACCGTGCTGACACCGTAGCCCAGGGCTTTCTAACTCCAAAGCATATTCCCATGTAAGATCTAATCCATTTAAAACCATGCACCCAAATTCAGATTCTTGAACAGTGAGCACTGGTGGGTGCTAAAGCAGTTGATTAGCAGGTTTCACTGCCCTTTTCTCTAGTTCGCAGCATCACTTCACATTCACTCGTCCACGGAGCTTGGAACACAAAAGAGTCCAACCAGGCTGGAAAGGGTGACAGTCCGTACTTCTCAGATGCAGCAGCAGCAAGCCAGGGCAGACAATTAAGGATGCTTCATCAGTGCTGGCATAGTAGCCAGCCATTGTCCTCAACCTCCTCTGCAGCGAATGGCTCAGGCCAAGTCCCAGGTTATACTGCTGTGTAAGACCTCATCACTCATATCCGCTTGTCATTTATTATTAAGTAGATCTGTAATACATGCAGCATTTTCTACTGATTTCCATTCCTTCCTTTTTATGACCACAGAAAGAAAAATAGTACAAGGGTGATTTTTCCTAGCACCTCATCCTGATTGCCCTTCACTGAGACATAAGTTCATCTTGAATCATTCCCCAAAATGGCCATCCAGACTTTGATTTCATTAATATAGATGAAGCTCCAGTCTGATAATTATCGTTTAACTAATGCATATTCTATATGGATGAGCGAATGGATCCCTCTCATCTTTCCCTCTGGAGTTCTCAGAGGAAGAGGAGTCTACACCAGATCCTTTTCCTTATCCTCTTCTGCATTATTATTATTATTATTATTATTATTATTATTATTTGATACTTGGGTTGTGTCAATTTTGTTAGAAATTTTCTAATGTTATCACTTCTAGAGATAATGGGACACTACCCCCCACTGAGAATCTGAGGTTCATGTTGTTTGAGTCTGAACCCCATTAGGAAGAATCTCCATGATGTAGTTATCCAGGTGAAGCACTGTGTGAGGGGTGGCAGCAAGATATACATGGCGGCCTGATGCAAGGACTTGTAAGGAATTCAAAGAGCCTAGGGTGGCTGGACAATGAAGCTTCACGTGCCAGTTGGTGCTGAATGCAAGCACAGGTGTCCAGCAATTAGTGCTGGAGCAAGCCACTGCACAGGGCCCACATGTAGGTGGCTTTCTGACCTGATCTTGTGCTCTGGTGTCACCATTCCAGAAACTGTTTCAGGTTTTTGAGCAAACATGTGATCAATCCTCTGTGGGTGTGGATGCCAACAGTCTCTCTTCCTAGGTAGGCAGTCCTGAGGAAGTCCTCCATCTAAAAGTGTGTTCTTCATAAGAGCTAATGGGATTATGAATCTTTGGTACACTGTATAATTACTAATATTCTGTGTATGTGTGAGTAGCATGCACAACTGTAGAGAGGGGGTCCTAGGCTCAGGAAAAGGGACTGATGATTGCACCCCTCAATGTCGTATTTTTTCCAAATAAACCTCTCCTCCCCTCTTCCCTCATCTCTCTGCACACACACACACACACACACACACACACACACCAAAAGGTTATATTAGACTCATCCAACGAGGGTGATTGTGTTTCCCAAATATACTTGTCCTGCTCTGAGAGATTCTAACAGCAGGTGTAGCCTGGAGAATGAGCTGCTTTTGGAACCTTACACAACACTCACATACGCTCCAGGTTACACAACACTCACACACGTTCTAGGTTACACAGCACTCACATACGCTCCAGGTTACACAGCACTCACATACGCTCCAGGTTACACAGCACTCACATACGCTCCAGGTTACACAAGGTGGCCTGAGGTTCCAGAGCTGTGGCCAAAAGCAACTTAACAGAGGAGAGTGGAAGAAAAGGCCAGGGGAGAAATTGATGGACTGATAGTAATCCTTAACATAATAAAGCCTGTTAAAGACAAGAGAGGGCATCACTTTATGGCACTTGGGACAACAGAGATAGTACTGAAATGCACTATGGGAACACATCCCATTACCAAGGTTTCCATAAAAAAAAATCCTGCTGTCCATTTGATCCGACAAATACACCCAGAGGAGCAAGGGCTGTGGAGGAGGAGATCGGGGTCAAGGCCAAGGTTGGAGACCAAATTTGAATTTATTTTCCCCTTAATGACCCTAATACTATACTCATTCCTGAGAAGAAATTGTGACTACAGGGAGTAATTCTGAATCATGTGTGCTCTGTCCAGATTTTAGGCTTTGACATTCTTCTGATGAAAAGCCTGAAGCCTATGCTGCTGGAAGTGAATGCAAACCCCAGCATGAGAATTGAGCACGAGTATGAAGTAAGTGATCACAGCATCTCTGGACCATGTATCTCTATCTGTGAGGTGCCCCTGACTGCCCAAGACTTGCTATCCTCCAGTCGAATAATTTTAGTTCTGTCAAGCTCCAAAGAGAGTCTATTAATATAAGACCTTTCTGACCCACTGTAATTTCCCAGCATGCCATTCTTCTCATTTTAAAGTGGGAAATTTAGAAGCAGCTGAGCCTTTCCATCCATTTTGACATGAGCTAATTAGCCTCAGGAGATGAACTAATGGAAATTCTATGAATATGAGTTAGCCATGTCGACATGCTTGAGCCACTAAGATAAACAGTACATTTAACAGGACTTGCGCTCCAGCCCCACAAATACATTGAAAGAGCCAGAGGAAATACCCCTAAAATTACTACTGGGTTTTGGGGGGGATTATCTGGATTCTTTTAATTTTCTTAAGTCCTTTACATATCCTTGTACATAGTGAGCATGTATAATTTTGATAATCCAAGAAGCACCAGGCATGGTGGTATCTGCCTGTGACCCCAGGAGTCAGAGAGAAGGAAGAGAGTCACAAGTTTTAAGACCATCCTCAGCTGCATATCAATTGGTGGCCAGCCTGGGCTAACAAAATAAAACCAGTTACAACAAAACCACAGTGCTATTATTTTTTGTGGGTTTTGTGGATTTATAAAAGATGATTTGCTTACTTAAGCTAAGATGGAGGGTTGAAACTCCTTTCTATGGATTTGCATAGGCCAGATGCATGATTGCACAACTGTTGAGCTAGTTAGAGGCATGCAGGCAAGCATCAGGAATTGGTCACAGTTCAGCTCTGATTTGGAATCCTTACCTTCCAAGCTCTCTCCAGGGGTGTTCGAAAATATCCCCAGCCTGGTGGATGAAGAGGTGAAGGTGGCTGTGATCAGAGACACACTGCGCCTCATGGACCCTCTGAAGAAGAAAAAGGAGACACAGTAAGTCTTTATTATGTCACTCATTTCTGCTGAGTCTTTTATTTCTCTTTGTGTCCTAAGCAGGTGAAATAGCTTTTTGAAATCTAAATGAATAAAACAATTTTTTATTTTATAAATAGTCCCAAGCAACCAGCCACTTAAAATCAGAAGTGGTTTGCAGTATGACTCAGTGGTAGAATGTGTGCCTAGTATGTGTGAGACCCTAAGTTCAAGCACTATATTCAGTCAACCGAGCAACCAAACATTCCACAAATAGAATCAGGAAGTATGCCCGTTGAGATTCAGTGATAAATCTCCTGTGGTTATCTGAATCTGGAGGTTCTAGAGCTTCCACTTCCACATTTCACTTGGTTGATTTTTTTGTCTGTCCCCCACCACACATGCATTTCAAGCTCCCACAAAGTACATGTTGACTGATTATCGTTATGCCTAGGTTTTAGGCAGAAACCCTAAAGCAGGTAGTTCAAGTACTCTCCATACCCATGATGCATCAGGCTGACCCAAAAGCCCCCAGACATGTCAGCACTTGCCAGCTGTGGCTCCAGATAGAGAGGAATGCTGATTTTGTTAGGTCCCTCTGCTGAGACTCTTTATCAATGGAGCTCAGGTCACTGCACAGCAATGCTTCTCACCCTTGAGTGCACATGAGAACTACCCAGAGCAGCCTTGAGAATGCTAGCACAAGGGTCTCTACCTTCAGCAATGCCAAATTTTATGAGTATGGCTTGAAGATTTGTCCATAGACACTTGTAGGTTCTCTGGGTGCTACATCTTGGAATCTGTGGTTGAGCAACCCTGCAGGAAGGGTCTGGCAGGCTGAGTGGTACCTCTTCCCAAGCTCTTCCGAGAGCAACTTCACCATGCCACTACATCCCCCAAATGCTTAAGGGATGATGTCCCTGGGCTCCAAGTCATCTGAGCAGCAGGCCTGAGAGCAGGCAAATGATATGGCCACTGGCTAAATACATACAGCTCCTCTCTCTTCTCAGGGGGGAAACATGGATTGAAGTTGCAATTTAGTTAGATTAATTGCAATAAAACACACTCCTTAAAAATCTATTTTGTAATAGTTATTGATCTCAATGGTCAAGATGAGATCCCAGGAGACTCAGTGCTCTGTGCAGGAAGTAGGTGGCTCTCTGCAGCATGGGGTACAGATTATTTTAGGGTGGCCTTGACACATTGGTATTCTGACTTCTTCACTGGGAACAAGAAGTTCAAAGTTTATTGTGTGGCCTGAGCATACTTTTGAAATTTAATTTATTTTGTTTTGGAATTTCCTCTGTTAGCACATCATTTTAATTCCTCCTACCCCAACTACCTGTATGTCCTTCCTGTTACTCCATCTCAATACTCATGGCTTCCTCCCCAGTAATTATTATACAGAGAAACTCTGCTAAGTGTGTTAGTGTTGCTGTTATATATATTTGTGTTTAGGACTGGGATTGGACAGCCTATCAGAGGCCTCCTCTCTGGCCATGCCACCACAGAGGACTCAGAGGTTCCACCTTTCCCACAAAACCAGCAGAGATAGAGCTTTCTTCCCTATCCATGTCTAGTGTTTACCTATACAATTCGTAGGCGCTGAAGATCTGAAATGCAACTGCAGTGGAACCCGGGATCATTAGCTGGGAGGATGAAAGAGGCATTTTATAACTTATCAAGTCATAAGTAGCCACATCTCATTTTTAATTTAAAAGCATTGACTTTGTATTGATATCCAGGAAGAGAGTGTCAGGCGTCTGGCCTCCGTTCTAATACTGACGTCCTTTCGTCTCTTTCTTATCAACAGCAAAGTAGGTGTGTGAATAGCCAGATGCCATTTACTGATTCTTTTTTCTCTTAATTTCACTTTATTTTTAGCCAGCAATGATCATCCATGAGAACACATTGCAATCTGCAAGGTGCACTAATATATAAGAAATTACTATTGTGGTGACGTTATCAGGTTCGAGGCTATATTAATTCTCAGTTCCTATGTCTCAAGATAACTTGACAAAGCACAGGACTGTGGGGCCAAAACCATGGATGCAGTCCTGCAACCACGACACTCCAGCTGTATTGAGTGACGTCATACTAGAATTCTAGGCCAGAATTTGCCTAGAAACTGAACAGAGTTTTCAGTTTCTTTTTGCTTTGTATGTTTGTTGTTTGAACTGCATCTCACTATGAAGCCCAGGCAGGCCTTAACCTCACAGTCCTCCAGTCTCTGCCTCCCTAGAGGCACGGGGTTACAGGTGTGTGTGTCCATGCCCAGTTCTAGAGCATGTGGCTACTCCTTATTATTTCCTGCTTGGAAAGTTTGTCATCAAGACAGCTGGAGTGGGGTTCCCTTGACCCATGCAATCTTAACTATGAAGCAGATGTCCCAAGCCCCTCAGCCCCAAGACTTCTTTGAAAAATGTATGGAAGAATCATTACAAAGGCACCAACATGTGCCTGTGCACCCTGCACCTCTGTCCAGCGTGGGTCCTGTAACCTCCGGGACCTTTCTTGGTGAGGCAGAGAGCAGTCACAGGTGTTCTATGGCAGAGGAGTCATACCCGGCTGACCTCATTCCACATATAACCAACAGCACTTTCCTTGCTGGGCATAATGATTTATGCCTGTAATCCCAGCATGCAGAGGCTGATGGGATGGCCACCTGTGCTAGTTAGTGAAGTCCCAGCTAGGTCTGGGCTACAGAATAAGATACTGTCTCACAAAACCAGAGTGCATGCTTTTGAGGCTAACAGATGAGATTCAAACCTTTACTCTTAGGTAAGTGCTTCAGAGAGCTGCATAGCTATTTTGAGCCTCTAGGAGCCTTTTCTACAAAATAGATAATAACATGTCAATAAAACAAAGATGGCTACATTCAAATGAAACAATTTAGTGGGCACATTTTTGTTTGGCCTACTGTTTTTTTGAGACAGAAAACGCCTGTGTGATCTAGTCTAGAACTTGCACACCTCTTGGCTCAGCATCCTGGGTGCTGGAGTCATCGGTGACTGCCACTACTGTTGACAGCAGCTCTCTGATAGCCATTTCACTAATGAATGAGGAAGTTGCCTGCTGGATACACTGTGGATTGGCATTGGCATGGGAGAGGGCTGGGGGGAGGTTTGGTCCAGGAGGCAGGATGTCACTGAGATGTATATTTGGGAAGCTAAGAGAGTAAAGAAGGAAGACAGCTGTCACAAGGGAACTAAGTTGAATGGAAAACTTTCATATCTAGAGCCCCATACTAGGGCTCCATAGAGGAGCCCTAGGGACCTGGAAATGAGGAACTTGATGGTAAGAGTCTGGGACCTTCAACTCTATGGAAATAAAATTTACATCCTATAAAGTTTAAGACTCTCTAAATACTCAGTGTTGTAGGGATGTCAGTCTATCTAGCTCCAGAAATTTTTGTCATGAGAAACCCATCTCTGCATCCCTAAGCTCCTGGAAGCTGCCTATCTGCCATGGATTTCCAGTCCTTGGTAGGGTTTTGTTTTGTTCATTAACAGAATTTCACAATATATGGTCTTTTGTGTTTGGCATCTTTCATCTGTATAATGTCCCCAAACTTCAGCCAGGCCATAGCATTGTTAGGCCTTTATAACTGAGTACTCATCTAGTATTATATCGAATACATACTCTGCACTTGGTAGTCAGAAGTTTCTGGCCCAGCCTAGCCCCAAGATCCAGACCTGCAGTCCCACAGCTGCTTAGTCCAAAATAATCACATAAAGGCTTATATTAACTACAAGCTCATTGGCCTATAGCTCAGACATCTTACTACCTAACTCTTATATTTTAAGTTAACCCATATTTTTTATTTATGTTTAGCCATGTAGCTTGGTACCTTTTCTCAGAGCAGCATTCTCATCTTCCTTCCTCTGAATCTTCTGGAATCTCTGCTCTTCTGCTTCCCAGAATTCTCCTTGTCTGGTTGCCCGACTTCTATCCAGTCAGCAATTTATTAAACCAATATGTACAGTGACAAATATTTACAGTGTTCAAGAGCATCACCCACAGCTGCAGTTTAGTACCTATTTGTCAGCTGGGCAACCCCCCCTCCCCTCCCAGTGTGTGCTGCAAGGACTACCTTCTGATTTGGGTCTTCTATGATAGCATTTGTTTCTGTCTCAAGAAGCCATTAGACGTCTGGTGTAATCTGACCCCTCACTGTATAGGAAGAAGCACAGAGGCCATCATTCCTGTCAGCTACCTTGTTCAAGAAGCCCCTGTCAGGCTGCTGAAGGACAGGGACTTGGCCTCAGCCAGGACTGGGTGAGGCCCTAATCTCTCATCATGCTCTGAGCTCAACCAAGTCCCTTCCTTCCCTGAGAAATCTGACAGCACTGACAAATGCTGATACCCAGGTGACCAAGGGATCAATCAGGCCACATTGTTAGACTATGCTGAAGGTGACAGCTAGCTCCTAAGCTTCTGAGGCAGTTGTTTCCAGTGATGGATAAAGTCATTCTGCAACCTCCGCATACCTCTCCCCACCCTGCCCTCACCTGGAAACTAAGTTAGAGAAGGTATATGAGTTGTCTGTCCCAGGCCACAAGGCGTATTAGTAGCAGAGTAAAAGTGGCCAGAGTCTCCTCACTTTGAGACCAGTTTTCTGATGCACATTGCAAGCCCAGCTTCAAAGAAAAGGGGGAAAATAAGGAAGCCAATAGAAATTCCTTCTTAAGATGTTTGAGTAGGCTAAGTCTTCATTTTGAAAACTTTCTATTAGGGATAGATGAGTAGATGGCCCTCTCTCCCGACTTGTTTTCAGACAAGGTCCTAGTTTCGGGAAGGCCCACCTAACTCCAGAGGGGCCATTTTACAGGTTGGTCACCTTTCCCAAACATTGATCTTTCTGGTAGCTGGACTCTTCTTGGGGCTCATAATCCTTTGGGACCCCAGAATTTATAAAGTGTGGCAGAGAGGCAGGCATGGAGAAATCTGAACTTGCTCGCTTCTGATTCAGCTACAGCTATTTGGAACATGACCATGGGTACCCAAAAGTCTCTTTTCCCAACGTTAGCCTTTCACAGTCTGTTCCTGTCTTATTTCTCATCTACCACTGTAATAACCCTATTGCTGTAACAGCAAGGTGAGCTGAGCAGTGTCAGCACTGAGTGCGGATGCCGACTTTACCTACCTTGACAAAGATCTCTCCTTAATTCTTTGCCATTAGAACCAACACATGAAACTCCAAAGCAGGTGAATTCTACATGGAACCTAGGACAGAGATGAGGCATTCTGAGAGAACAGAAGGAGGAACCTCCCAAGCACCCTTACTTGGGCCTCTGAGCATGGCCAAGGAATGTGGCTTTGTCCTTTTCCTGGGGAAGAGTAGAGGAAGCACACACACCCCGACTCCTCCCTTAAACCAGCAGCATACCTACTAAACAACCTCAGTAACAGGGAAGATGTACTCAGTTTTTAAATTATTTTATTTTTATTCTTATTACTTATTTTATTAAATAATTTATTGTTATTATTATTATTTGCTTTTATGTATGTCTGAGATGCAATACAGTGCCCATGGAGGCCAGAAGAGGGTGTCAAATTACCCTCTAACTGTAGTTAGAGATGATTGTTAGCTACCATATGGGTGCTCAGAATTGAATCCAATTATCTTAGCTGCTCAACCACCTCTCCAGAACTATGTGCTCTAAGCATGGCATACAACAACAACAACAACAAAAACTTCTGGAAACTGACTCTTCAGAAGAACCATCTCACTGCCCTACCTGTTGGGATCTGGCATGATACAATAATGCTTTACCTGGTTAGCTGGTGGCAGGTGTCTATGAATGGAGAGGCCTTGTGCCCTATGCAGGGGACGCAGTGAGAGGCAGGGGCAGGAGACACTTAGGCTGTTTCTATATAGAAGGATTTTATTATACAGATATTGTTATAATAACAGAGAGGGGAAAGGAGAGAGGGAGGGAGAGGGGGAGGACAGAAGCAAGAGAGAGTGTGGTGGTGGGAATTCTTCCAAAACGGGGCTTGATGTCAGAACTCAGGGCAGGGCATGACTCAGAAGCTAGAACAGAACCCTAACACTACCAACTGTTCCATCTGTGTGTACACAGCTGATCTTTGGTCAAAATTCTGATGGTCAGCTGTTGCCAAAGAATTCTTTATGTTGAACCCCATGGACCAGCATATGCAGATCCGAAGTACCTCTGAAGGTTTCACATATATCAAAGAAGTCTGGGTCACAGTAAGATGGCTCTTTGCAGGTTCATTTGCATCAGGTGTGGATTGGTGGACCAAGAATGCCTTCATCTTGAGTGTTTATTGAGCACTTACTGTGTGCTCAAGAGGAGGGACCCTAGAAGAAATGAGCTCCTGGCCAGAAGGGGAAGGGAGATCCATACTTAAAGGTGGGTAAGGTGGAGGCAGCTAAGTACTATGATCGCAAAGACAAACTGTCAAGGAAGAAACGTGTGTGAAGAGATCATTTCTTGGCAGGAAGGATGTTTAAAGCCAATGGAGAGGCTGAGATGGAAAGGTTGGCAGGGTTTGAAGTACAAAGACAAGAAGAAGGTCTTCCGTAGTGGAGGAAGCAGCTGTCGAGGCTCTGCAGGGATCCTTGAGGAGTTCAAGTAGGCTGAGAGACAGGTGCAGTGAACTGGAGGGAAATGGAAGTGGAAGGGTGTACCATGGAAACCAGACACGAGAAGCCTGCAATGTCAGACTAAAGAAACCAGGGCTTGTTTTCAGTGTGGATGTTTAGGGTTTTGCAGGAGTCTAGATGTGACACAGAATTTTGTATGTGTGTGTGTTGTTCCTGGAGAAAGGCCAAAGTGTGCTGTTATCATTGGAGGCTTCACACAACCATGGTGGCTGTCTGGACTTCAAAGGTCACAGGCTAGGGTGGGTTGTCAGTAAACTAGACACATGTGCACCAGCTCCACAGGAAAGCAGACAAGCAGAGGCTAACGACACGCGCATCACTCTATGTGAAACATGCTTCTTTCATCAGCAAATGCGGAAACACAGAGTGAGCAATACCCAGTAGAGGCCTCTGCTGTGTGCAGTGGGCTGAGGATAGCCATGTCTGAGGCGGATGGGAACCGTGCATTTCCTGAAGAGGGAGGTCTCTCCACCACAGGTATGCAGGTGCCCTGCCCCTGTATGGAGCAGTTGGGAAACTATATAGGCAGATAGGCAGTCAGTCACCATCATGGATATGCGGCAGTGCTGACCTGTATGTGAGCTCTCCTAGACTCATTTCCGGTACGGACAGGTTAGCAGCTTCCTCAGCTCTGTCCCAGTGAGCTAAAGCCTCTGGTATTCTTCAAATCAGGGGTTGCAGATTTAGGGGGTGGCTGCCTGGATAAAGTGCTTGCAGTGTAAACACGATCTGTTTGGGGGAGACTCCAGCCCTCCCCCCCACTCCGCCCCGAAAAGCCAGGTGGGTAAGGTAGAATCCACCTGGGGTCCCAGCATTTGGGAGCAGGGATCTCTGGGGAACTTAGCTTCTCAGAGTTCAGAGAAAGAAACCTTGCTTCAGTGAGTAAAGTGGAGAGTGGATTGCTTCACTGTGAGCCACAGCAGCAAATGACCTCTCCATTTATGTGCACTAAGCAACAAACAGGTGATTCAGAGCTGAAAGAGCCTCAGACAACCAGGAGGCCACTTCATTTCAATAATGTCCCAAACTGGAAGGGCAGGAGCATAAGCTGACATGTAGAGAGAAATGAGGCTCCTGCAGACAGGATTTTCATCAGTGATTGGACAGGGATTTGTCTCTCTACACATATAATTACCATACCATCTGCAGGAAGAAAACCACTGATAGAGATCCACTCATGGCCTTTGTGCACAGACTGGGGAGTGCAGGGCCTCTGCAGTCAGATGCTTGGGGGAAATCCTGGCTTTATCATTTATAACCATAAATGGTCTCATCTCCTCATGCTCTGTACTGTGAAGAAACATCCATAAAAGGGAGTTTTCAGTTGGTTTTTTTTTTCCTCTTTTTTTTTTATCTGCAAAGCAATGAAAAGTTCTTGCTTTGGAGGGAGGGAAAGTTTTGCTTATTCCTAGAAGCGCCCTTGCCATGGGAAATGTACAATCCAAACATTTTTAAATAAATGTAACATTGAGTGTAGTGTATGTGTGTGTTATGTGTGTATGTGTGTAGTGTGTGTATATTTGTGTGTAGTATGTGTGTGTAGTGTGTTTATATGTGTAGTATGTAGTAGTGTGTATATTTGTGTGTAGTATGTGTGTATGGTGTGTGTATAGTGTGTGTGTATGTGTGTGGTGTGTGGATAGTGTGTGTGTACTGTGTGTTGGTGTATGTGTATGTGTGTGGAGTGTGTGTATAGTGTGTGTATAGTGTATATGTATGTATGTGTGTGGTGTGTGTATAATGTGTGTATGTGTATAGTGTATATGTGTGTATGTGTGTGGTGTGGGTATAGTGTGTGTGTATGTGTATAATGTGTGTGTGTGTATGTGTGTTTAAAGTGAGGGAAGAGGTAGGGAAGTCAATAGGAAGAAAGCTGCAGCAGTGACAGGTTAATCTTTGGCTGTGGGGAGGGATTTGATTTCCTTCTAATTATCTGCTAGATTAAAAGGAATGAAAGATCAGGATGAATGTGAGCTTCAGCAATCACCCAGAGCCTGGGTTACTGCCCCAGGTCGGCAATATTCTCCAGATGCTCTCCTTTCTGCCTTTTCATGCAGTTTCCATTTCTTCCTCCACTTTTGGCAACTCTCAAGGCAGAGGCTAATGTGAGGAGCGTGGGAGAGGGTAGGATCTGAGCCCCAGGCCCCTCCACCCCTGCAGCCTGTGAGCAAAGTGTGTGTGCGTGCATGCGCGCGCACACACACACACCTCCAGCTGCAGAGCCAGCTCCTTCTGGCTGGTGGATGGCACCCTTCACATTGAAAGGATCCCTTTTCCCTCCAGACTGGGCTGTACCTCTGCAGCATAGAAGCTGCTAGAACATCAATGAACACACAAAGGGAAAGCATGTCTGCATGGAGACTTATGCCAGAGGCTGGGTCAGGGGTGCATGTGAACCCTGGTGAGGTACAGAATGAAGTGGGAATGCCAACAGGCAGGGGAGCTGGGCCTGCCCCAGGGAACTCGAAGCAGGATGGAGGTGATGTAGAAGCTTCAGCTTCTCAGAAATTCCAGTGCAGTACTAATAAAGCTTCTTGGCAACCAGAAAATAGGGACTGTAATATTCATAGCCAAGTCACTCATGAAAATGCAAATTAGAAAGAAAAACCCTCTGCCTCTCATGGAAAAATGCACTAGTTTTCTTTCTCCTGACTCAGTTTCTGCCCTACTTACAATGTCACAGCAATGTGTTCAGAGCCCTGTCCTGCTGGCTCAGCCCTTGGACACACAGTCATCTTCTCTTTAAGGTTTCTGTGATTGTTCATATTGATTATTGATTTGACAATATCCAGGATACCTAGGAAGAAAGCCTCTGGGCTGTCTGGGTATCTAGACTAGGATAACTGAGGTAGAAAACCCACCGGGAATGTAGGGTATGGTCTTTACTGAATAAAAAAGGAAAACTAAGCACCAGCATTCATTTCTCTCTGCTTCCTGACTGTGGACACAGTGACCAGTCTGCCTCACACTCTGCTTTCATGACAGACTGCAATCTCATATTTTGAACCATAATAAACCCTACCCTCCTTAGATTGCCTTTATCGGGTATTTTATTCCAGCAATACAGAGGTAGTTGCCTGTGTATCATTCACGTGGCTGTAACTCCACAGTGGTCTCTCAGAATCACACAGTTGCCTTGGGATGCTAAAGGAGCACTTAGCTACAGTTGTGCATGACAGCCATGTCTGCCAGGGGTGGGGATGAAGGAACTGGACTCCAGTGCAGCAGGTGGAAGGTTTCTCCAGAGCCTGCCTCCGTGGCTTCCCCAGCCGGCTCTGCACCCTGCCCATTATTGTCACCACTGTTGTTACTCAAACACCAATCATCCCAGACCAGTTACTGTCAGGCACACACCCAACTGTGTATAGTAGGCACCCCAGAATCCTCGCCCCATTCTGTAGGCTGAAAATCTAAGATGCAGTGAGACTGTCTTCAGCTCTGGGTCTCAGGACTCCATCTCTTGCTAGTAGGAGGTATAAGCCAATTGCCTGTGTACTAAATTGACTGTGGTAGAATTTCTGCACATGACGAACCCTGTGAAGTGCTGTAGGGGACAGAGTCTAGTCTTGTCCTCAGAGGCCTGATTAAGTAGAGGGTCTGGAAATCCTCTGCTTGGAGGGTTAGGGTTAGGGATAACGGTAGAGTGATGTGTTGCTGTTGGTTGGAGCATTCACTCACTGTTTAAGGCAAATAACTCAAAGGATTTAATCTTAACTTTTGGCTTCTGGGGGTGGCTCACAGTCACTGATTCCATTGTTTTGAGAACCTGTGGTAACTCAGACCCTCATGGTTAGCATGTGTT
Organism: Sigmodon hispidus; assembly: GCA_004025045.1. Taxonomy (NCBI): domain Eukaryota; kingdom Metazoa; phylum Chordata; class Mammalia; order Rodentia; family Cricetidae; genus Sigmodon; species Sigmodon hispidus. The sequence continues at coordinate 14,743 of PVIH01015757.1, forward strand.
AGAGCAAAGCCATTTACCTCAGGACAGCAGAGAGAAGGACACAACGTATCCCTATGAACATGCCTTCCATGCTTCTTCCTCTTTCTACAATTCCCCTACTTTCCAAGAGCCCATTAGGTATGTGCTCACCGATGGATGAACCCCAATGATGTTAGAACCATTGTGGTCTGGATAATGGGTCTGCTTCTGACCATTACTTCATTGGGGACAAGCCTTCAACTCATAAACTTTGGAGGGGACACTGTAGACCCAAACCATAAGAGTTAGAAGGAGCAAATAAGGGATCAAAACAGATCTCAGGGTACATTCTCCCCTCAAGTATCCGTGAGGTTGTTTCTAAGGGCATGGCGCATGCTACCTGCGTGCTCATAGTTTGCACGAAGGCCCATGCCTAGTACTGGTGATGCCCTAGAAGGACTTCAGTTGGGAGCCTAGCCTTTTGCTGGGAGGATGAGGGGTGGACACTGTGGTACACACACACACACACACACACACACACACACACACACAGACACAGTCTCTACCCTGATGGTTCTGATGCTTCTTGATTATGTCTGTGGTCTAGAGGGAGAGCACCTTCTGTTTAGGAGGTCACTAGCCCTGTAATTGCACTATTCTAGGTTCTAGGGGTCTGTAATAGAAGCTTATAGAGTATGGGCTTTCTGTTGTTATGTCTCATTCAGCTCTTGAATTTGGAGCCCAGGACAGGTATTAGAGACTAGAGTCTGAGGACAAGATTTCTTTGTGATCTGTGAGTGGTGGTGTTTAGTTATGGTATGTGGATGTGTTCAGTCATGTGCCATTATGGGGCTCCAGTGGCATTCTAAGGGGAAGGATGGAAAGCCAGGGGAGCAAGAGGAGAAAACAAGGTGCTGGGTAGGGTAGACTGTCAGGACAGGGCCAGGACTTAAACTGTGCTGTTTGTAGAGTACACTGAACTCAGGCTTCTTCCTGCTCAGGCCTTGGGAATCTATGACCAGGGTCTGAGGAAGACAGGCTCTGGACAGTAACATGGGAGCCTTCTGAAGATGAACTATCACCCCATGAGGCAGTGCTGAGAACACACCTTCCCTTGGATGGGTATAACAGACAGTGGCAGGATAAGCCCTCCGCCATTTCACCTGAGATGAGGACCAAACCACAGCTACTTTAGAATTAGCCAACTGGGCCACCGTGATGGCAAGAAAGATACTACCAGGCCATGTCAGCTAGACTGCCCCATCCACAGGTGCTTTGCTTTAGACTTTGCATCAATCAGCAAAGGTTTCTTCTGACAGGACCAATCTCCCAATGTAGAACCACAAAGCTGCTAGTTGGGTAGGACCAAGGCCAGCCAGACTGAGATAGATGGCCTGTTCCCAAACTTATATGGGGGGGGGGAGGTGGGGAGCTGTGAAAGCCCAGACCCAGAGCCTACATGAAGTTGCTGACACTATGTGCTTCTCTTCTGCTTTCTGGGGTTGTCCCTGCTCAGATAGGGAGCAACACTTAGCTGCCAGCTTGTCTTCAGGTCTGTCCCACCACCCTCCTCTAGGAAGCAATGTTGCAGCTCCTCCCCTGGGTTTCAGTGCTGTGATAACCAATATGACTCATTCTTACACGTAAGAGGTGGGCAGTGCCCTTGGGGGAGGACGCCCTGGAGATGGAATTTTCTAATAACTTCAAGAACAAGGATGCTCTAGTTTAACTGAACTCTGTTCACAGTGCTGCAACCAAAGCACTGCAAAACAAAACCATGTGAATCATTTTTGTTCATCTTCATCTTCATCCACTTCCTCTCCCCTGCCTTTCTGTGTGGCTTTCTTAAGACAATCAGAATATTAATGATTGTCAAACCTAATCTTTTAGGCACCATCACATCATTTAAAACAATTCTTCTAATGAGGGAGAAGTTTCAGGACTCACCCCATACACTCTTTTTTATTTTCTCACAGCTGGTTTTCAGGCAAAGTCCTAGATGCATTCTTAATTTTGACTCAGCCTTTCTCTCCAGCAGAACAGTGTTGTGGAGAACATTTTTTTTCTCTAGGCAACAGCAATGCTTCTGTGTCATTTGTTTGGTTTTGCCCTGTGACATAGCAGCATGTGAGGCCGCTGACTTAAACCTTGGTCCTTTTAGGAATGTCCATCATGACCAGCAAGCATATTGACCTGCAGATTTTAGCCATTTAATTGTTGAATGAGGAAGCACTTCATGAATATTTTAATATGCAACAGTAGACAAATGTTGCCTTGCTCCCGAATTTCCCTAGCGTTTTGAGTAACTTCCATTTCAGCTCTGTCTGATGGCCCCGTCCTGTGAGCTCTGCTTTCCCTTGGCTCTGTGCCGTGGAGAAGGCCAACATGGCAATAGAGGACAGGCCACCACCCTACCCTCTAGTATGCCCTTGGGTCTCCAAATGTCCTTGCTAGAAATAGAATTTGAAGCAATACTTTTACAGACAGTAAAAGTGGTGCAGGGGGCAGTTTTCTGTGGTGCAGGGGGCAGTTTTCAGAATCCTCTGGGCCTGGATTTGAGGACAGCTTTCCCCTTGATCTCTGCGAAATCTGGAGCAGAAGTCTCAATTCCTTAGTCTCAGTTTCTCTATGAGTAAAATGTGTGTGATAGTATAGTAGGGGTATTGTGGCAGTAACATGAATCCCAAGCCTAACCCACAGCACACATACTGCCTGGATGTGGGAATCATTTTATGAGTGGTGATTGTTTAATAATTAGCCTTATTGTTATAATCATCTGCTGTTACAGTGCTGAGCACATAGGGCTGCTATCACCAGCATTAACATTATTACAGTTCTCACAAATGGACACATACTAGACGACAGTTGTCCTTCCCAGCATCTCCCATAGTACCTATACCCGTGGATGCCTGAGTCTTTTATACAGAATGACAGAGTCTCTGCATGTAACCTCCTCCTATTCTAACATGTTAGATGATCTGCAGATTCGTAATACAATGTCAATGCTTCCTAAGCAGTTGTTATGCTGTATTGCTCAGAAGATGACCCTTTGAAAACAGGCTATACCCGGTCAATAAGTGCAGTTTTTTTTCCTGAATATTTTTCATCCTTGGTTGAATTCTTGAGCAGAGACCCCACAGATGTGGAGAGCTAACTGTATACAAGTTTTCACCATGCAAGTCACATATTTTATTTTTTGAAGACAAGAATGTATGTATCTAAACAAATAGACAATGTAATGGAGTTCAGCAAGACTGAAGGAAATCACCAGTGCTCATGTAACTAGTTTGATTAATGTGACCCCATTTGCTCTGTTTGTGCCTCACACTGAAAATGGGTACCTCTAATTTTCATGAAGTTTTTGTTACACCACGTAAGTGGAGATTCTAAGTAAAAGCAGTATCCCCTGGAAGGCATCGCTGATCCAACTAGGAGGCAAGGTCCTGGGCTGCCAGCGTTGCCACAGTGCACTTTGAACTTGACCTTGGGCCAGTCTCCACTCTTCCATAGGCTGTGATTTGCTCATGTACTGTCTGTCATATTGCAAAAATGCAGCCATTTTATAAGTGTGATTGATTATTTGGAAGAAAGAGATAAAAATAAAAAGACAGATTTCATCTTTTAGAAACCCTTGAACTCCGCAAACTTTGCTGGTTGTTTTTAAACCACTAGGTTCCAGATATTCTAGGCCAGCCTAATTGGGAGTTGTAGTTCTTGTCTACAGTGACTGTGCTTGTGTGTGTCTCCGACAGGCTCTTACTCCCCTGCCACTTGCTTCCAACTGGAGTGATCTGCTTCCTCGTGACAGTCACAAGAAGCACTTCAGTCTTGCTTATAAACCTTAATTACTTTGAAAAAGAAAAACAGGATTTGTGGTTCCTAAAATAGTTGTGAATACAGAAGGCCATTTTCATGGTACTGTAGTCAGGATGCTTCATAAGGATGCCATTATGAGGCTTTGCATGGATCTTCTGCTCAAGTTCATGGCTAATATCTTTGAAACTGATGAGCTAGTGCAGGCAATCAGGAGACAGAATGGTCCTCGTCTCTACTGATTTTGAGGTGACTTGTGTCTTCTATGATACCAGAACAACTGCTGAGGACCCTTCCTGTTCCAGCAGCCCATCAGCTCTGTTATTCTCCCTTGCAGCAGTCATTCTCAGGCCTCAGGGTCGAACCCCACAATAGGCAGATCTCCAATAAGTGTTCTTGGCTTGTGAGTGTGGTCACACCCTACATGAAGTCTGTTGAGTTTAGAAGCTTGTGTATTATGATGACTTACTAGCCTCCATACACTGGCTTTAGCTCCTGCTTGATGGTTGGAAAATAGTTAGATACTTGTTCTCAGCACCTGTTGGCATTCTTGTGACCTTAGATTGTACCTTAGAGTTAGGTCTCTAAATTGGGAGAAGTTTGGTACCCTCCATTGACAGTACTGTGGGGATATGTTACATATTTAATAAAACCTGGAATATCAAGAGATCAACTCACAGTCCAACTAGGCAGAGGTAGCTCTGGGAGTTCCAGGGATAACAGAGCAGTGGTAACTCACATAGCTCCGGGAGTTCTGGATCTTTGAGTACAAGGCCAAACAGCCGGGCTTCAATGGCACACACACCTTTAATCCCAGCACAGGGAAAGCCTGGAGTGGTGACCTGTACCTTTTAATCCCATAGCTCCAGAGACAGAGAACTTTCTGGGTTTCTGTGAGTTCAAGGCTGACTGCCAAATAGAGTAGTAGCTCATGCCTTAAATCTTAACCTGGATGGGATACAGCTGGGTGAGAAGGACATTTAAGGCAGGCTTAGGAAAACAGCAGGTGGGCAGGAGGGAGGCTGAGGAAGCCGACAGGTAGCTGGGGAGATCTGACTCTCTGCTATTTCAGCCTTTCCCCAATATCTGTCTCTGAGTCTCTCTCATTACAACCAGAATCCATGCTACATAGTACATTTACTGGGATTTGTGTTTCTTTTCAAGTCTGTCTCAGACATTTTTGTGATCTTACCCCCTCTTCTCATTAAACTATGAAATCACCCTCATACAGCATAATATTGATCACACGTCTGACCACATGTCAGTCTTTCTTGGCTCTATCTGTAAAATGGAGGTCAGATGGGACCATAAGGAGGTGGTAGCCCTCTCTCACCTACTTCAGCATTACTTGAGAATAAGACCAAGCAATAAAGAGAAGAACCTGTGTCTCACCTTCATTATGGAATAGGTGACCCCAGAAAATGAGACATCTTCAGGCAGATGAACTTCTTAGTGCTGAATCCAGAGTGAGGTTTCCCCACAACCCACACACAGACTACAGGGAGTCAGCGTCAGGCAGCAGGAGTGAGGAGGGTGTGAGGCATCCTGGTCCCTTACCACACTGTTTTCCTCCAAATGTCACCCATCACCAAAAGCATTCTGTCTCTCCACAAGAGGCCCAAATGCTATGCTGTTGTGCTTATTTCCTGGGGTGAGACAAGAATCAAGGAACAGAACCCCGCGAAAACAGTTTGCTGAGATCCAAAAGACTCAGGTTCCAGTTCTAGTCTTCCATGTTCAGCTACATGATCCCAGGTGAATCCTCTGCCTGTGCTGTACCTCACCTACAACAATAAAGATAATGGTGGGTCACTGTGAAAATTAAGTGAGATAATACACGGACGTGCCAGGCAGTGGTGAATTCACAATACATAATAATGTCAGATGAGGTAGCACATACAGATGTCCTCAGTAAATGATACAGATTTATATAAATTCCTTGGATGTAAATACAAAGAAATAGTTGTTTGCAATGGTGTTAGCTAATCTTGAATTCTTTTTGCTGTTTGTTAGTGCTACTGATTCCAACAGCCAGAGCAGCCAGTGCTGCTTCCCTTTCCTCTCCATAACTCTTACAAAACAGGATCATGAGCCAGAGGAAAGAAAAATTAAATTAATGAGAAACTTCTGTGCATTGAATGGTCGTTCTCTGAGTCCAGCTATTTTTATAGGTTCTCCTGGAAGCTGCCACATAATTCTGTAGCAGCCATTTCAAAGTGTTCACTCCAGTTAATTTATGCTGAGAATTTGTTAGTGGGAATTTGACATAGGCCTGGTGCGTTCATAAGCCATCAGGCTTCAAGGGGCAGCGCTGGGTGCCAGGGTAGCCCTCGAAGAGTTCTCAGGAATGGAAAGAAGTGATCACCTGTGGTTTCACTCTGCCTCTTTTCTCCTTCCCATCATCATTGCCACTGGATTTACTGAGGGTTGGTTACTTGAGACAGGAAGTTTCTGATTTAACTTAGACCAAAATCCTACCAAGCATCGGTGATGTCATTTTACTGTTCCTATGTTTACCCCAGGTCTTGGGCAGAGTCAGGATTGCTTGTGCCAGACCCCACATCAGCTTTGTTGGCAGCTGAGGCAGCACCTCCTCATCCTTGTGTCATTTGTGCTGTGGTCACGTATTAACCAACAGCTTCTCTCTCTTGGCAGCCACCATTGCTGATATTGCTCCAGCCCTCACTGCACTTTGGAAATGTTTCTCTTCCCTTGATCCATGAGATGTGGGAACTGACCTGAGCAGTGGGGCATCTGTCCAATCCATTCTACCCTGTGTTCTTAGAAAGAATTCTGTCTCCATTCTCCAGATGTGTTAGCCAGTTTTCATTGCCAGAAGAATCTATAAGGAAAGTCACCTGAATTTGGCGCACAGTTTGGGAGATTTCAATACAAAGTGGGTTGGCTCTTAGGCCTGTGATGAGGCTCCTGAGCAACCAGCAAGTGTAAGGATCTAGATTCATTCTGGGGACAGGACCCAGGTCTGTGAGTGAACTTCCACAGCAGCTAATGGATTCAAAGGTTGGGTTCGCGCCAGAAAACTCCAATGGCTGCTGCATTTGCCCAATCCTGGGTCATCAAGATGTGTCACATCTTGATAACGTAGGTTTTTCTTTAAAAAACCTCTGCCTATTAGGGCAATGCGCTCTTACCCCCTCCTCCTATGCAGAGCTAGGTGATCGACCTGGGTTCTCATTCTCTTTAGGTAGCAATAAAATCCCCACTTATAACAACGTGTCCAGACTTCCTGGTGGAAATCCTTACACATGGGCATAATATATGGTGCTTTGGCCAGGGAGAATTTCCATGCTTTCAGGGATTCTGGACCGAAGAGTGGTAGTAAGTGTGCAGATAGTACATTTGTGTTGGAGAGGCCAAGCGCACCAGGCAGGAGACCAGGAGCTGCCTCGGATGACAGTGAGTAGTGCGGCCTGCCAGTGGTTGAGAGGGCTCAGGCACCCAGGCTACGGATATTTCCCAGTCCTATAAAGTTTAGTCAGGTAAAAAGAAGGCAGCGAACTTGAACGTTCCAGCCTGCCCAGGCCTACTGTAGTACAAGAACATATCTATAGGAGACAGGGTGCCTCATACCTGTGGTGAAAGCCATGGGACACACGATTTCTTCCTTTTCTTTGGACTTACCTCTTTTAACTCATTGCCCAGGTATTAGTGCCCTCGGTCTTTTGTGGTGTCTGTGTTTCTTCGTATGTGTGGCCCTGCTTGTAAAGAGTGCCAGGAGACAAATAATCTCTTCCCCACTGGACTTCTAACTCACTTCCGGGATGCTAATATACGTGCTCACAATTTTTCGGTTACGATTAGGAAGTCTAAATTGCCACCTTTTGCAGGTCAGAATGACCAGCACTCAGAGTGGACTGGCCTCCAGGAGGAACCTTCCATTTGGCCCTCATAGGGGCAGTAGAGGAAATGATCTTTAGATCTCGAATAGGACACCCTGATCAAGTGCCATACATAGTGGTCTAGAGAGATTTGATAAAAGAATCCATCTCCTTGGATTAAATCATTCTTGCCCCGACAGGTCGACATTCTGGCAGCTACAGAGAGAAACTCACCCTCCAAGACCCAATTTGTTCCTAGATCAAAGGTCCTCCAAGGGGGCAGCACAGAGGATGACATCTTCCCCCCCCCTTCCTTATGCCCCCACCAGGTCCCCTGCCAATTCAGTCAGCCCCAAAAGTCCCCTCTCCTGGGATGAGGGAGGGACCAGCTCAAGGGACCTGCAGCCATAGGGGAGATCCCTCTAGTCCTGATTCTATAGTTCTCCCCCTTAGAGCTGCAGGGCCCTCTGACCAGGATGGAAATCAAACACATCACTACTGGTCCTTTGCCACTAGTGACTTTTACAATTGGAGGGCCCAAAATGTGCCCCTCTCAGAAAACCCTAAAGAATTAATTAGCCTCTTTGAGACAATTCTCTTTACCCACCAACCCACATGGGATGACTGTACACAGCTTTTACAGGTGCTATTTACAACAGAGGAGAGGAATCAGATACAAACTGAGGCTCGGAAGCTGGTTCAAGGCCCTACAGGAGAGCCCACAGCTAATCAGACTCTCATAGATGCAGTTTTTCCCCTAATTCGTCCAGTGTGGGATTACAAATACAGCTGAAGGTAAGGCGAGCCTTCTGGTCTATCATCAGACTCTGTTGGTGGGTCTAAAAGCAGCCGCAAGACGGCCTGTGCATTTGAGTAAAGTGTGTGACGTGAGGCAGGGAACAGATGAAAGCCCAGCAGCATTCCTTGAAGGGCTCCAGGAAGCCTTCAGGAGATACACACCCTATGATCCTGAGGCCCAGGAAAATGCTGCTGCAGTGACTTTGGCTTTCATTAACCAGTCAGCTCCTGATATCAGAAAAAAAAAAAACAAACAAACAAACAAACAAAAAAAACCTACAGAGGCTAGAGCATCTAAAAAATATATATTAAAGATTTAATAAAAATGGCTAAAAAATGTGCAATAAAAAATAGTGCAGAAAAACAAAAAAAAAGTGGCGTAAAAATCAGCACCTTGCTAGGTGTTACTGGCGGCCACTGCCGAACCTGAAGAGCGCAAAAGACGACTATGAGGACGGGCAGCTGATGAGAAAGCAAGAGGATAAAGAGAGGCCCCGGCTGGGAAAGAGTCAATGTGCATACTGCAGAGAGCAGGGACGCTGGGCTAGAGATGCCCCCAGAAGGCGGCTAAGGGCAACACTAAAGTCTTTAGCATAACGGACAGTGACCAGGGGACCCCCTCCCTGAGCCCAGGATAACCCTAAGAATAGAAGAAAAGCCCGTTGTTTTCATGGTGGACACAGGAGCCCAGAACTCGGTATTGCTAAAGGCTAATGGACCCATGACAGACAAAAAAACTTGGTTCAAGGGGCCACTGGAGTCAAACCTTATTCATGGACTACCCAGAGAATGGTAGACTTAAAAACTGACCAAGTAACCCACTCTTTCCTGGTGATTCCAGAATGCCCATATCCCTTGCTGGGCTGTGATCTGCTAACCAAAATGAAAGCCCAAACATGTTTTTCTGATAAAGGGGCTAAATTATTTAATAAAAATGGGAGACCCATTCATGTATTAGTGATCAGTAGTTTAACCGAAGAGTACAGGCTACATCAAACAACTACTGCACCTGACCCGCAGCTGGAGAAGTGGCTACAGGAGTTCCCATCAGTCTGGATCGAAACAGGGGGATGGGACTAGCAGCACATCGCCCACCTATATATGTGGAAATTAAGCCAAGGGCAGACCCAGCTAAGGCCTGTCAGTATCCCATGTCCCTAGAGGCCAAGAAGAACATCACACCACACATTAGGAGGCTCCTGGACTCAGGTGTTCTCAGGCCTGTACAGTCAGCCTGGAACACACCCCTGCTACCTGTCAAGAAGCCTAACACTAATGATTATAGATCAGTCCAAGATTTGCAAGAAGTCAATAAAAAAGATGATAAACATACACCCCACAGTGCCTAACCCTTATAGCTTACTTAGCTCACTGCCTCCAGATTGACAATGGTATACTGTTCTGGACCTAAAAGATGCTTTTTTCAGCTTGTCCCTGGCCCTCAAGAACCAGCAATACTTCACCTTTGAATGGCAGGACTCAGAGATTAAGATTAGCGGCTAGCTGACATAGACCAGATTGCCACAAGGATTCAAAAACTCCCCCACCATTTTCGACAAAGCCCTACATGAGGACCTGGGTGAGTACCGGACACAGAACCCAGAAATCAGCCTTTTACAGTATGTTGATGACCTATTGATTGTAACCACAGACAAGAAACTTGCCTGGCAGGGACTGAGCAGCCATTGCAGACTTTGGGGAATCTAGGGTACCGTGCCTCAGCCAAGAGAGCCCAAATCTACAAGCAACAAGTAACATACCTGGGATATAGCCTGAAGGAAGGGCAGAGGTGGCTTTCAAACACACACACAAAAAAAGAGACAGTACTTCAGATCCCCACACTACTACTGCCAGGCAAGTGAGAGAGTTCCTGGGCTCAGCAGGGTTCTGTTGTCTGTGGATCCCAGGATTTGCAGAACTGGCCAGACCTTTATATGAGTCCACCAAGGAAAGACAGGACTTCATCTGGACTGAGGACCACCGGCTGGCCTTTGGCAAACTCAAGCAGAGCCCACTTTCACCCCCAGCACTGGGCCTACCAGATGTGACTAAACCATTTCACTTGTATGTGGATGAAAACAAGGGGATAGCCAAAGGAGTCCCCACTCAAACACTTGGCCCCTGGCAACGGCCTGTAGCCTACCTGTTAAAGAAACTGGACCCTGTGGCAGCTGGATGGCCATCTTACCTCCACATAATAGCAGCCATGGCACAGCTAGTCAAAGACACTGACAAGTTGACCCTGGGACAGATTCTCACAATAACCACCCCCACACACTTGAGAGAGTTCTCAAGCAGCCTCCTGATTGGTGCTTGAGCAATGCCAAAATGACCCACTACCAGATGCTGTTGCTAAATCCTGCCAGAATAATCTTCTGGATGCCCTCAGCTCTAAACCCAGCTACTCTACTGCCTGATCCAGATTTGGAAGCACCACTGCACAACTCCTCGGGGATCCTGGCTCAGGCACACCGTATTAGACAAGACTTGCAGGACATCCCATTTCCAGATGCAGAAGCTACCTGGTATACAGATTGCAGCAGCATCATGCAGAATGGTCTAAGGTATGCAGGAGCTGCAGTCACTACTGCAGAAGAGGTAATATGGACAAAGCCAATGCCACCTGGTACATCTATCCAATGAGCAGAGTTGATAGCCCTGTTTAAGGCATTAAAACTGGGGCAGGGGCAAAAAGTTAACATCTACACTGATAGTCAGTATGCTTTTGCAACGGCACATGTACATGGGGCAATATATAAAAAAAGAAGACTGTTGACTGCAGAAAGAAAAAGTGTCAAAAATAAAGATAAGATCCTGGCCCTCATTAAAGCTCTATGGCTGCCCAAGAAACTGGCCATTATTCACTGCCCAGGACACTAAAGAGGAGTTGGGCCAGTCCCCAGGGGCAACAGTCTGGCAGACAAGACTGCCCGGCAGGTGGCACCCCAGACTGATGTAGCTTCTGTACATGTATTGGTAGACCCTGGACCACCCAACCTTCCAGAACATCCAGGGTTTACTAAGGAGGATATTTCCTAGATTGAGACCCTTCCCATGACCCAGTGTATAGATGCGTGGTGGAGAACTGCAGATAGTAAAATCATCTTTCCTGACCATCTAGGAGATAGACTGCTTGCCAAGATCCATTGATCCTCCCATATGGGGACACGGAGAATGCAGGATGTGGTTGGACAGTCAAGAATAAAAATCAAGGGCATACAGCAAAAAATTATAGGCATTGTCACCAACTGCAAAGCTTGCCAACTCACCAATGCTGTTGTCAACTCTAAGAACCCTGGGTCTTGACTCAGGGGGAAGGGGCCTGGAGCTTATTGGGAAATAGACTTCACTGAGATAAAACCTGGCAAGTATGGTTACAAGTATTTGTTAGCATTGTTAGACACTGTTTCGGGATGGACAGAGGCATTTCCCACCAAATATAAAACGACACAGGTAGTGGCAAAGAAATTACTTAAAGATATCCTGCCAAGGTATAGATTTCCTACTCTGATAGGGTCAGATAAAAGACCAGCTGTTGTGTCCCAGGTAAATCAGAATTTAGCCACCTTTCTGGAGAAGTTACATTATGCATAGAGACTCCAGAGTTCAGGGCAGGTAGAAAAAATAAACCATACTCTGAAAGAGACCCTGACTAAATTGACCTTAGAAACTGGCATAGACTGGGTGGCTCTCCTTCCGTTTGCCTTATATGAGACCAAAAACTCCCCTTATCAGATGAGACTTACCTCATTTAAAATAATGTTTGACATCCCCTCCCCCATCATCCCCAACCTCCAGGTGGACCTGCTAGCAGAACTAGATGACCAAGATCTTCTCGATGCTATACATGGAGTTCAGTGGGCCCACAAAAAATTATGGTCCAAACTCAGGGTCCTCTATGAATCTGGATAAGTTTCATCTAGGAGACTGGGTCTATGTTAAGAGACATTGCCTAGAGTCCTTGGAACCCAGATGGAAAAGACCTTATATCGTTCTGCTGGCCACACCCACAGCCATCAAGGTTGATCCACCATTCCCACATCAGGCCAGTGAACCCTGTCACACTCAAGGAAGATTTCCAGAATAGAAGATGAGAAGCTTCAAAAGACCCAGACAACCCCCTCAGACTCCCAGTGCGGTGGCAAAAGCAGTAATGTGGCTGACACTAGAGACAGGAGAGTCCCATGATTGGGACTCTCAGGAACCAATCAGAGCGGGGAGTGTAAGGACCTGGATGCATCCTGGGGGCAGGCCCAGGTCTGCGAGTGAACTTCCACAACAGCCAATGGATTCAAAGATTGGATTCGCGCTAGAAAACTCCAATGGCTGCTGCACCTTACCCCTTTGCCCAATCCTGGGACATCAAGGTGTGTCGCATCCTGATTACATAGATTTTTCTTTAAAAACCCCCACCCGTTGGGGCAATGCTCTCTTACCCCCTTCTGCTGTGCAGAGGTAGGTGATTGACCCGGGTTCTCATTCTCTGTAGGTAGCAATAAAATCCCCACTCATAACAACGTGTCCCTGGTAGAAATTCTTACAGGTGGGCATAACACAAGCAGCTTCACCACAGTCTTGTTTCTGAAACTAGGTGTAGCTTATGTAACTTTGGGGAGGGACTTGGCCCCTTCTGATGAGTCTTGGGAGACACGGCCTTCTCTCTCCATGGATGTGTTTCCATGTGGAAGAGACAACTCTACAACAGAAGACTGTTCAATGTGGCTTAGACAAAAATGAGCGCTTGCAGAGCCTACAGTGTTCCATTTGTTTGCCTGTTTGTTTCTGAGGAATACTAGCAAAGGCTTTATATGATTCATGACTCTTGTGAAGGAGGGCCTGGCTGTCAGTACCTAGCAGTTTTCTTTGTCTGGCCAAGTCTAAACAGATGGCAGGTAGAGCAGTGGCTTTGACACCAGAGACCCCAGGTAGGTCACCTGACTATCTGCACCTCCATTTCTGTTTGTGTATGAGTATGTATGATAGATGTGTGTGTACACATATGTCTGAGTGTGCACACATGTGTATGGAGGCCAGAGGTCAATAATGAGAGTGTTCTCAGTAAGCCTTCACCCCACTGTTTGAGGTCCCTTTCTGAACCAGGGACTCAGCAATTCCAAAGCTCTGTCCACCTGGCTTTCTGTGTGGACACCAGAGGGGGGGCAGGGATCCAAACATACAGGATCCAGTGGCCAGCAAGAATTTTACCCAGCGAACCCTCTCCCACACCCCTCAGTCTCCGGTTCTCACAGGACCCAACACAACTGTAAAAGTGGTTCATAAATTATCAAATATTGTGCAAAATGTTAATTACCATGCTCATTGTGACTTTCCTGTAGTTATTAGTAAACATGTCTTAGCCATCCAATCAGTCAGTCTCGGAGTCCCTAGAGTTTTTAGCCTAATATTAGCACATGGGGGAATTAATTAATAAATCATTAGTTTTCCTACAAAACTGACCCTGAAGCTTAAACTTGGTTCTTATCCCAAGTTTGGTACATAGGAGTCCCCAACGTAAAATGCACTGAGTGGACGAATGAGGGAAAGATTGGTTTTGTGGTAGTCACTGAGGTAATACTTATGTCTGTTAGAGTTCATTTAACATTGCACAGTCAGAGTGGAGACAAGGGTGGCAGCATTGGATGGGACATTGGCCAGCTGGCCTGTGGGTCATCCTCACTGCCAGGATGCCACATTTCTCATGGTGAGAAATGCTGAGGGGGCGTGCCCAGTGGAGTCAGGTCTTTGCATGCCTCAGGTGACATTTCTGCTCACGTGGTAGGGTCATGTCTGTACCCACTTCACACTAGCTGTGGGTGGGGTGCTCAGAAAACTCACTCCTGAGTTGCCTGGAAGTGTTGTCCATTGAGCAATAGTGGAGTCCACTCCTTAGCACCATGAGAGGCCACGTGTTTGGCAGGTAGAATAGAGGCATGGAAGGTGGGGGCCCAGGTCCCCAAATCCAGGCTGCTCTGTCACTTCTAGCTCTGTGACCCTGGGCTTGTGCTCCAGGCCTCGGCTTTTGTACCTACAAATCAGGACAACACTCACCACACCCACTGACTGTGAGGATCCAGGTTATATGCTTGGTAAGTCCAGAGCCTGGCATGTGAAAGGGCACAGAGTGAAGCAGGCAGACATCAGCACCCACTGGCTTTGAGTCCTTAACACAGGAGATGTTATTCTATGTAGCCACTATCATTTGCTAATTATAAAAACGCACATAGCTGGCCCAGCAGTTAAGAGATCTGGTTGTTCTTCAGAAGGTCCTAAGTTCAACCCTCACCAACCACAATCATCCAAAATGAGATCTTGTGCCTTCTTCTGGTGTGCAGACATACATGCAGACAGAATATTGTATGCATAGTAAGTAAATAAATCTAAAAAAATTTTTTAATGCACATAAAGTTTCTGGTTTCCCACTTTTGTAATATGAGGCCATTTATTTTTTGATAAATACTTAGTGAAGGTCAGAGTTCAAGTTGATGCTAATCCTTTCTTGACTTATTTTTACTGGTCAGGACAGAGAGCTGTCCCAGAGTCATTTCTCTGGCTCTTGCCTGGAGAGTGTGCCTTTTATCCTATAAATGGGGGAGACTTGTAGCTGCTTCCTAGAGCCATTGAAAAGACTGTGAGTTACTGAACCTAAGGGCTTAGTATGTAACAGCTGTGGAGCAAAGGACTGTTGTGTGGCCCATGTCTCAGGACGTCACGGTCTGTGCTGGCAGGAAAGCATTAGACACAAGCTCCTGGCTCCCCACTCTCATGTCCCTGGAACCCTCCGCTAGTGCCATGCCACTCTGACTAGGCCTCCCAGCCATGGAGCTTTGCTTATGGCAGGACCATGTTGGTGACAGAGGAGAAATGCCAAAGCCTGAGCAAGTTCTGGTAGTGCACGTCTACCAGGAAGCTTCTCCAGCATTTCAATACTGGCCTCAGCACAGGCAGACAGCTACGGCAGGCGGCAGGCGCTGACTGCCAAGGACTCCTTCTGCCTTCAGCTTTTCATCCTAGGGACCTTATTCACAGCCACTTCCCTTTTTTATTGTTAGGGAGTAACTGAGCCAGAATTCCCCGGCCAACAGCAGCATGCAAAATGTATCTGTGCCCATGTGACTGCCTCATTACAGTTACAGAATTGTATATTTCTTACTCTTGGGGCTTTTCCTTCTGAATTAAAAACAAAAACAAACCAAAAACAACAACAACAAACCCTTTCAGGTTTAGCTATTTGGAACTGAAATCTTTCTCTTAGTAAAGTCTTTTTAATGTTGATTGGTGTGAGAAGGGGGGGGCATTGGCATTGTGGGGTGTAGTGGCAGAGGACAATTGAATGGGTCGGATCTCTCTCTGTCACACCACACAGGCTCCAGAGGTTAAACTCAGGTAGGCCCTCAGGCTCAGCAGTCCCCTCAGCAGCCCCCCAGAATCTTTCTAAGTGTATTTGTTGTACACCTGCTTCCAGAAATCAAAAAGAACAATTTGACATTTGTTTTTCTTTCTTTGTTGCCATGGAGGGAAAAGATGTGCTAATAAACTGGCTTTCAAAATACAAAACAGTATTCCACACTCCAGGTGTGTTTGCTTATTTGCCACAGTGTAAATACTCTTTCCACAGCGGTTAACAGCCACTTTTGAGGGGCCCTGAATATTCATAGGCTGCTGGTAAAGGACCAAAGGTGAGAAGCACAGCCAAGTGGGAAAGGTTGGCCACCAAACATAGCTAGGCCTGGCTTTGTGACACTTGAGAGCTGCCCTCCTCGGGGCAGGATGATTGCTGGAGCTTCCTTTTATAAATGGAGGTATCAGTGACCTCAGGAAAGTGAGGATGATCGTAAGAGATAGTGGCACACATCAGGGATCTCAAACTCAAGTGCCGCATCAGGCATGGCCAGGGTTGAGACATGGCACCTGAACCTGTCTCTTTAGCTTGGCTGCACCTGGGAACTAACAGCGGACATCATAGGTGCCTCCAGCAACTAAACCAGAATTTCTGAAGGTTTAAAAAAAACTTCCCCAGGTCTAGAGCAGTTGTGGATAGATAGCTAGGAAGTCTGTCACCTCCTAGGTTACTGAGCTGCTTGCTCTGCACAGGGTAGCAGCTACAGAATGGTTTTACTCTCCAGTAGCCTGTGCGTGGCATCCTGCTTACTGTTCTTTGGCTGGGCATTTTTTTTCTTTTAATTCTTTCTCAACCTTAATGGCTTGGCTTTCAGGCACCATTTCTTGAGCCACAGCCCCTGCTTCTGTAGGTATACTCCTCACCACAGGCTTTGTCTTGCTGTCTGCAGTGTACCATGAATGTATTTTGGACTACTTTTGTCTCTTAAGTGAGGATGGCTCTGCTGGGAGTTCAAGAGCAAAGACTTCTGGGACTCTACCTCCATTTCTCCCTGCTTCACTCTCTAGCCATGGTAAGAGCGTTGGAGATCCCAGCATGTCATGTCTTTTCACACATTTGGCAATACTCTTTCCTCTACCTGTGATGCTCATCTGTGTTTTCACCCAGTGACCTTTCACCTTTCTACCTCATCTCTTCCTGAGATCCTCTTTGTCTCCCTAGGAAGCAGGGCACACTTTTCTGGAGGACTCAGTACCTTAATGGTTAATATTGTCAACTTGATAGGATTCAGAGTCACCTAGCAGTGAAGCCACTGGACATGCCCAGGAAGAATCATCTAGATTATGTTAATTAAGATAGGAAGACTCGCCCTAACTGAGGATGATACCATTCCATGGACTATAGTCCTGAATTGAATAAAAGGGGAAAGTCTAGGAGAATGTGGATGGTCATCTCTCTCTGCTTCCTGATTATGACACATATGCAGACCTCATGTTTCTGACACCATGACTCTTCACCATGATGGCCTGTGCCCTTGAACTGTGATCCAAGTTCAATCCTTTTGCAGTTTCTTACATCACATTCTGTCTCAGCAACACATAATGTAAAATAAGACTGTGTGCCCACCTTGGCACAGCCTCGCCTTCATTTGTTTATCCCTTATCTCAATTCAGCAAATATTTATTTGGTGATTTTTTTTTTTTTTTGTACAGGGCCATGTGTGCAGGATTGGTTTTTGTTTGTTTGTTTGTTTCTCTCTCATTGGAAAGATGGATGGAAAGATGGGTGGATTTGTAATTTGTGTGTGTTCAGGGATGCTGTGACTCAGAGGAATAACTGGACTGCAAGAATGACTTTCTAACTTATTTGTTTCCAGAAGCCTCGCAGGGAGGTTCAGTTCCTACAACACGGCTCATTTATGGCCAATACACTGTGGACCACTTTTTTTTTTTTTAAGGACTTGACATTGACCTTGATAAATTTGTTGTTGTTCTTTTTCTGATAGTATCCAGAATGAAAGCAATAAACTGAGGGTGAGCTTGGGGGCTGGAAGTACTTTGGGTTGTTTTCAGGAAAGAAGCCGGCATGCAGTGGTTCCTGACTTTGCTCAGTGTGTGTGTGCATGTATGCATATGTGTTGTGCTGCAAGGTATAGAGCCTAGGACCTTGTATTCACCAATGCTAGACAAGTATTCTCCCACTGAGCTCCGTCCCCAGGACCATGTGTAACTTGAAGAAACAGGTGTCACACAAAGCTTAGATAAAGCTGCTAAAATTATATCTTATTCAGTAATGAAATTCTAACTCATGAAAACTAATATCCCAATCTTTGCTATTTTTCTTAACTTTTCCAGGATACTTGGTACTACACATTGTTATTACTTATTTCTGTTAGCTACCCATGTGGCTGCCTTGTTGAAATCTGAAAGATCTTTGCAAATGTTCTTTCCCAAAGGAAGAAATTCCACAGCAGAAACTAGATTCCCTACCTAAGGTCAGGTGTCTGGCCACGCCCACACTCAGCTCTGTTTCTCACTGCGCTGTGTTCTTGCTTACTCCAGTCCACTGGCCTATATTTAGTTAGGCTGGATATGGACCAAGCTCAGGGCCCTGTGCATGCTGGGCAAGTGCTAGACTTTCAAGCTACATCCCTAGATGGTTATTTGGTAGTATTTTATGCCACAGGAATGTGTATTTTAGTTAACCAGCATATGGAAAATAATGACAATAATTTAAAGGTATGCTTAAGAACATTATAGATCTGTATTAAGTGACATTAATACTGTTCTTGTATTATGTAGCCTTTCCCTTAAGTTCACTTGAAAAACTAAATTCAGTATTTTCCTGCTCTACTGGTGAAGCCCTAATTTCTAAAATTACCCCAAGGGCAGTAGCTGAGCTCCCCGTGATTACAGCTGGTATAACCAGCTTTTCTGGCTGTATCTATCACTTGATTGATTTGGTCATAGGGTCTCTTCATTCCAGGAAGAGGGTGATTCTATGGACGGCTTTCATTGGGGATTTATAAACATCACATTAGTTTGGCCTTTTTGTTCTTTCACAATTAGCTGTTTATAACATGAAGATGGATTTTTATTCTCTGAGCAGACATGAAGAAAGAAATGGCTGAGATTGTAGAATCATTTATGTAACAAGCATTTTCTGAGTCTCTCCCATGTGTAGGGGAGTTTTGGAGCCAAAGTGTCCTGTGTGGTCTGACCTTCAACAAACACTGAGATGTGTCCCAGCAGCAAGAACTGGGTTCTGGAAACCCTAGAGGAGTGTGTGTGGAGGCTTAGTGCTGGGCTTGACAAGAATGGATGCACTAGGAAGTGGGAGGTCCTGGGCCATGGAGGACAAGCTCTCAAAGAGTACTAGAGGATCCCAGCCCCTTCCTGGTTGTCATGGACTGAACAGCTTCCTCCCTATAGGCCCAGAAGCCATGGTTGGCCTGACCATGATCTGAAACTTCCAGAGCCATGCCTTTTTCCTGTTTTTCTAGCATATTGTCTCAGGTGTTTGTCATAGTAACAGAAAGCTGATGGAAACAGTCTCTTAGCCAGATGTTGTGGTTTATATCTATAATCTCAGGATTTAGGAGGCTGATGAGGGAGCCTATAAAATTATATTTGCAGTTTATACAAATTTATATTGCTGCCAGTTCAAGGTGAGCCTGGATCACAGAATGAGACCCCGCCTCAAAACATAAACATGAACAATGAAAGGGTTTTTTAGCTCACAACTTGGGAAGTTTAAAGGCATGACGTTGGCAATAATCGGGCCACACAGTCCCTGCCTTTAAGAAGGGAAGGGAAGCAATGCTAACCCTTTGGGCTCTGACAGTCACAGGGGCTGCACCTGTGAGTTAGCCATTGGTTACTACTCTGTGCGCACTTCCTAAAGGAGAAGTGGAGCAAGGTCATGCAAGCTGTTTGATATTTATCATTTCTCTGCATATGCTGCTGACATTAGGGATTGCCAAGGCCAAAGAGGCTGGTCTGATGGACACCATCCCAAAGTCTTTATCTCTAGCCAGAGTGGCTAGAGACTCAATTCACTTGCTTAAGGGCCATCAATCCCCTCCATAGCATTGGACCTGGTCTTAGAGCTAAGTGAGGAGCAGAGTTTGTTCAGAGTTCAGCAGAAGCCCTGTTGGTATGAACTAGTTTTCACTTGCTCTGAGACCAGCTGCTAGAGACAGGAGTGGCAGCTGGAGAGTTCTTTCTTATCTGTAGCAGGGGCCTACTGGATGTATGGTAGCAGTTTGCTTTAGCTGTGTTGAAATGCAGCCAGGAATGAAGTAGGCAGGCTCTCCACTGACTTCCCTGAGACAACCTTGGAAGAATTGGAGTCAGTCTTGAGAATTTGTCTTGAGAATGACATAGGAGGAGCTAATCTGTGCCACATAGAAGAGGGTGACAGTTTCCAAGATGGGCAGGATCTGTGTGAGACAAGGTACCTACAAGGCCAGCTGCTATAAATAATTTCCTGAGACAAAGCCCCTGAGCCCTGTTCCTACTCCACTCAGCCAGCTCCAATAGGATTGTGACCCACGAGCGATCCAAGAATGTAGGCTTGAGAGCGGAGTGATTCTGTGAGGCCGTCAGCAGAAGACACAGGGAAGAGAAGCAGCCACTTCACCATTCTCCCAGATGTCTGCTCAGCAGTAGCAGACTTGCAAAGGTGAGGTCCTGTAGGAAGCATGGAACACCAGAGAAGGCCCACTGAGATGGCAGCTCCTTTTTCCTTAGGACTAGCACAGAGGCATTAGTGGGTACCCAGCTCTCCCTTCTGTGGCAATGTGATGATGACTTAAAGGTTTCTTAAAATTAAGTACAGTTTTAGAAGTGAGGTGCAGTTATGCCTGGCACCTTGAGGTCTCTACAAATGCTCTCTCATACACCAGAGCAACGAAAGGCACTGCATGATTAAAATGTTTTAATGGAGAAAAAAATGGATGTGAACAGCAGAATCTTAAATGCATTAGTTTTTGACATTGTGAAATTAATTGGCTCCCAAATATAGCCCTTTTCTGTAGAAAGTGGAGTTCTGAAAAGTCTCCAGTGTTCTCTGCCTATAGCCAACATCTCTGGGTACCATGGTGAATAAAGGCCTCTTTGTTTAATTAGAGCAGAATAGTGTTTGAATAAGTTGGTAATCCAATTAAAATTATATTTGCAGTTTATACAAAATTTAAAAAGGTGACTTGTTCAGCAAGTGTTTTATAAAATGTGCTCTGTACCCTACAGTAGGCTAGAGACCAGGTTGCAGTGTGGCCTAGGAAACAGGCCTGCCCTCAGAGAGCATGGGGCCTCCAACTGTGAAGGCCCAGCATGCGTCAGGGCACAGGGGAAAGTGGTTTGCTCTGCTAAGAGAAGGGGAAGAATGCCATTCTAAAAGTATGCCACCTAGGCTGTGGTCCCAGGGAAAGAGGGGCTCTCAAGTGCAGTGCTGAAGGGGGACGGCTGTGACAAGCACCTGAGCTCTTCCCCTGTCTGGCTGGATGCAGACTAGAGGAGGAAACACACATTTCAAGAAACAGAAAAGCAATGATGTGGACTGGAAATACAGCTTAGTGTAGGCTTCCTGCCTCCCCTGCACGAGGCCTGGGGTCAGTCCTCAGCAAAGGCATAGGAAGGAAGTTGGGGAAGATACAGGAAAGAAATAGGTCAACATTTTAACTTTCAGAACCACAGCCAGATAGGTAGAACTCTGAGAGAGGGGGAGATGGGGACTCAGGCTTGTGGATCATTTAAAAGAGGACCGGTGGCTATCAGTCACAAACAAAAAACAACCTCTGTCCAGAAGAGCTTTCAGAGACCTGGTAGCCATCTGAGCTTGAGGAAGCCTACAGAACAAGCTCCATTATTAGGTCCAGAGAGGAAGGGAATTAGCTAGGTAGCTGCAGTCTGGGAGGCAAAGGCATTTGGCCCTTCTCCACAGGACACCCTTTCAGGTAGTATAAAAGACTACCTCACTTTGAGTACTCACCAAGGCACCCCACCCTCCACCCCACCCCACCCATTTTACCTGCTTTGGGTGCTCCTCTCTCTGATGAAATGCTTTCCAGGACCATGGTCACATCCCCTGACCTGTGGTCCTAAAGCTGGGCTGAGCTCAGCCAGGACCAGAGATTTCCTCAGAACCAAGAGGCAATGTTATTAAACATGAAACATTGTAAGTCTCTAGACAATACAATGGGTAGCTATGTAATCACCATAGATGAGCACAATTTTACTTTATCTATTTCAAAATTCACTTTTACTTTTAAAAATTAATTCCATGTATTTTTTTTAGCAATTTTATAGATGCATATACTTTTTTTTAAGCTATCTTTTAAAAGTCAGTGACCTCCTTCTCTCCCCATAAAGAGTTATCAGTCTGTACATTTTGCCAAATACATTTACACCTATAGACAGAGCATAGGACTATTTTACACACTAGCTTTTTGTTGGTTTTTTATTTATTTTTTATTTTTTTGACTGACACAGTACCATGCCCTGTTTTAACCAGTCTCTTCCTGCAACACCATGTTTGGATGTTTACTGAATGTGACATATTTAGACTTCTGCCAGGCCACTATTATTCTGCTGGATGCACAGTATTCTGTCTGATAAGACAGGGTTGGTCTATTCTACTTATTAGTTTACCCTTAGCAAAGAGAAGCCAAACTGCTCCTCTGACTTTGTCGAGACAGGAGAGCTTCTCTAAATGCCCTCCTGGGTCACTGACACTGTTTCAGATGGTCTCTGGACTGAACCTAGGACAGAAATGAGCTCTTCATTGATTAATGCTACTCATTATTATGCTACTATATTTTTGTTGTTATATTATTATGTTACATGAAATGTTATTTTCTCTCAAGACTTTATTTAGGGACCTGGTTATCTGTTCCATCCCTCAAACCTAGAACAACACCTTCAATAAATATCTATTCAAAGACTGAACATATTCACATGACACCCCAGGTGATTGTACTTACCTCCCACCAGTTTGTATAAGCTCTTGACCTGTTTGTGGAGTACATTAATGTTTGCCTGTCCAGTCCATATGGACAGCATTATCATCACCTCGTTTGCATCTCTGTGATTACTAATAAGCCTGGCCATCTTCAAATACAGTTATTAATTTATAGACATCTTTTCTTCATCTTGGCTACAGAGCCTCTGATGGCTCATGTGTGGTAGCTTAGGCTGTACTTCATAGTTGGCCTGTTGTCGAGTACAGGTTCCCAATTTTATTTATTCATTTTAACTCTTTTTTGTTTTGTTTTTGATATAGATAGCTCAGAATGACTTTAAACTCACTCTGTAGACCAGGTGGTCCCACCCTAAGTATTAGGGTCATGGATATGCATGACGTGCATGGCTGCCTAGTTCCAACTTTTTAATTTTGCAGGGTTTTTTTGCATGTTTACTGAAATTAAAAAGTTTTGCTTTTTCCTTTCTTGTAGTATACTTTTTTTAAAAGGTAATATTTATTTATCTAATTGTACGGATGTTGGTATTTACCCTGCATGTATGTCTGTGTGCAGAAGTCAGATCACTGGAACTGGAGTTAATAGTCATGAGCTGCCATGTGAGTCCTTTGGAAAAGCAGCCAGTGCTCTTTACCTCTGAGCCATCTCTCCAGCCCTTCACAGTATACCTTTTATTTCTTTTTAATATTAATTTATTTATTATTTTTTAGTTTTTTGAGACAGGATTTCTCTGCATAGCTCTGGCTGCCCTGGAACTCCCTCTGTAGACCAGGCTGGCCTTGAACTCACAGAGGTCTGCCTGCCTCTGCCTCCCGAGTGCTGGGATTAGAGGTGTCTGACACAGCATGCAGCTCTTTTATTTCTTTTTTTCTCCCGGAGGGCTTTTTTTAAAAAGATTATTGATTTATTTTCATTTTTATGTGCATTGGTGTTTTGCTAGTGTGTGCCTATGTAAGTGTGTTGGGTCCCCTGGAACTGGAGTCACAGACGGCTATGAGCTGCCATGTGGGTGCTGGGAACTGAACCCGGGTCCTCTGGAAGATCTGCCAGTGCTCTTCATTGCTGAGTCATCTCTCCAGCCCCTCTTCGTTCTTTTTTAAAATACCATTTTATCGTGATACTCACCACGCTTATGATTTGAACGTGGCTCTTCTAACATGTGCTGTTTTCAACTGTGCCAGTGTGATGTCGGCTGTGGGTTCTGGCAAGAATTTGTTGTCAGGTTACTTAGAATATCTTTGCAATCCCAGGATAAATGTTGATTTTTTTTCTTATTCTGTGCTGTATCTGTTTCTAGATAGCCTCTTTGGTTCTCAGATTTATCCATTCTCTTAGGGTTTAGTTTATTCTCTTCAAAACATTGTTTTTAAATAATTCTTAGGTCAGGGTTTTGTGCTTCACCTTGCCATTTTCTTAGAAGAGGCATCTCTATCTTCATGGTTTCCACATAGACTCTTCAGCTCCCACTTGTTTACACAGCCAGGAAAGACACCAAGCGTTGAGTATGCCAGCATAGCAGGGAGAGGAGACAGGAGTGCTTTTGGCATCTGAGATGTCAGTGCTTGACAAACACTTGTAGATAGTGCTACAACCTTCAAAACCTTTAAATAAATCAGTGACATGGGGATTGATCAAGACCTCAGGGCATAGGAGCAAATGAGCCTGGATTCAAACCCTGGCACCATCAGCTATTGATCATGTCACTGTGGGTAAGTTTTAGGCCACAGTCTGTCCCTTTAAGCAGGACACTAGGTGTGTGCTTCACAGTATATAGTGGGATCATTGTGGTGTAAAGAGCAGACAGTAGGGATCAATCAAATTGAGCTGTCATTATTTGCATCCATCTTTTCATTTGTTCCCATAATTGCTTTGTGAGATAGATTATCATTAGCATTTGACAGATGTTTCATGAGTATGTGGGAACATTTAGTAAAATATTGTAAAAAAATTACTTTTTATTAATGTATGTGAAAGGGCTTTGACTGATGTCAAATACAGATGGAAGGGACTGTTGATCTGGGGGAAGGCTTACGCCCAAATTCTTGTCTGTATTTGGAAGTGTCACTGCAGGAATCCAAAATCATGTATCACAAGAATCAGAGAAACAGACTTGCATGTCTGAAAAAGAGGGACCAGAGGACAGATTATAAAGATCATTTAGCAAGAATATTTAGGCCTTATTATATTGGAAGAAAATGCCAAGACTAACATATGTGCATACATGTGTGTGTATCTGTGCATGTGTGTGCGTGTACGTGTGTGTGTGCATGTGAAGAAAACAAGATCACTGTGCAAGCATGTGTGTGCAAACATGTATGAAGAAAACACCAAGATCAATGTGTGTGCATGCATGTATTTGTGTGTCTATGTGTGTGAGCACATAGGGAGGCCAAAGGTCAAATTTAGGTGGTGTTATTAAGGAACGATCCACCTCTTATTTTCACACAGGTCCCCACTTACCTAGAACTCACCATGTAGACCAGGCTGACTTACCCAGCTTGTCTCCACTGCCAGCATTAGGCTTACAAGTGTGTGCCACATGCCCAATTTTTGTTTGGTTTGGTTTTTGAAGCAAGGTCTCTATGTAGCTCTAGCTGTCCTGGAACTCACTCTGCTGTAGAGCAGGCTGACCTCAAACTCACAAAGACCTTGCCAGTCTCCTGAGTGCTAGGATTAAATGTGTGCACCATGATGCCCAGCTGACTCTTTTTAAAAATATGGTCTCTAGCACTGAAGCTTGGTATCCATGCCTGTTAGTCAGGTTCTCTGTCTATTCCCCCTTCCCCCTAAACAGTCAAATCTTAAGTGTGATCATGTCTGATTTGTAAGATTATAGATTCCAACTTTCTCCTGTGAGTTGATGTGTCAGAGAAAGGCGGAGTCAGCTGCACTGAGGGAAGAGAGCTGGGAATGAGTCCTAGCAAACTCTCCAGTGAAATCCCAACTTCAGCCACATGCTAGAGCCGGGGTCTTCAGAACTCATGTGTGGTTCTCAGAGAGCAGAAGACTCCTCTCTCCCCCAAATCTAACTTGGTATGCATGGTCTAGGGTCCTCATTGTCTGTCTCTGGTGACTTGGTACATGTGATCTAGGGTCCTCTTCTGTCTCTGATGAGTGAGTTGGTGTCATTCGTTTGGCTTGTTGGGAAGGGCCTGCCCCATTTCCAGGTAGGGAGATCTAAAGGCATTGGCTGCACAGGCCTTTCTATACAATGTTTGCCTTTGACAGCCTTCAGCTTAGTAAAAGCTAGTCAGGAACCAGGCCATTGGACTTTCTACCTGAGGTTGCTTTTCTCCAAGTGTGTCTAGAGGCACCAGCCGCTCCCCTCTCCTGAGCAGGCACTGTGCTCTGCTTGGAGCCTTTTCTCCCAGCTCTTCTAGGCAACTAAGCCAGAACCAGTGCCCTTTCTATCCACTCCTGGTGAGCCCTTTTCCGACCTCAGGATCTATCTATTCATCATTTTCTCCTCCATCACACTTGCTAGGCTAGGCTCATATCGAGCCAGACATCTCAGAATCTATCTTCTCACCCGCTCCTACTTCTTCCATTTTATTCTCTTTTCAGAAGCCAGTCCCCTTTTCCATTTTTGTGTATATGCTTGTGCATGTGTACATGAGTGCATGTATGTGCATGTGTGTGTGTTTTGCATGTGTAGGATACACATATACCTGTGCATATTCATACTTTGCTCGTGTATAGTATACCTGTACCTGTGTGTATGCATGTTCTGCCTGTGTGTGGGTATATGTGTACATGTGTATGTGTGTGTGTGTGTGTTTACATGTGGAGGCACAACATAGATTTTGGAATCACTCTTAGAAATTATTTCACCTTGTGCATTGACTTAGGGTCTTTCAATCAAATGTAGAGCTCATCAATATGGCTAGTCTTGCTAGCTAACTTGCTCTAGGGATCCCCTGTCTCTGATTTCTGAGGCTGAAATTGCCAGTTGCCTGTGGGCAACCATTCCTGCCCGACATTTATGTGGGTTCTGGGGATTAAGACTCCAGACCTCACATATTTGTGGCAAATGTTTTAAGCACCCAGTTATCTCCCCAGCCTATGGAGATCTTTTTTAAAACTCCATTCTAAATGAGGTAAGCTGCTGGCTTTTTATCTCCCCACAACATGAAGGTCAACCTGTGTCAAGCTCCAGACAAGGTTTTGCCCTAAATCATGGTCTCAGTCTGCAGTTCTCAGAGTCCCAGGCTCCTCCAAGACCTTGTCGGGCATCTGTGAAGCCAAAACTGATGTCATCTTAATAAAAAAAATAAAGATATTATTTACCTTCTCATGGCATTGATGCTGGCCCTGCCACTGAAAACACAGTGGGCAGTAAAACCACTGGCCGCTAAGTGTTGGCCAAGATGATGACAGCAGGGCCAGGCGGCCGACTCGGCAGCTAAAGGCCCTGTCCAGCATGTCACCATGGTGGAAGGACAGAGAACAATTCTCTAAGTTGTCCTCAGGCCTCCACACACACCATGGCACTTGTGTGCATGCACACACATAAGTAAACAAAATACTTTTTAAAGATAGTAACCACATACTATACATGATCTTCGTGTCTTTTCATGGTTATATGCCTTCTCACTAGGCTGCAATACTTGCTATTGTATGATGAAGGCACCTTCTTTCACAGTTTAATACAAAAGGTGCCAGATTCACCTAAGACAATCCTTGGTGGAACAGTTAAAAAAAAATTCAAAATAAAAAATTAAGTCTCAGTTCTTATTATTACTGGTTTTGTGGTGGCTTTAGCGGCATTGCCTGGGACAAATAGCCAAGTAAGCAAAGGCACCTCTGCTGCCCACGGAAACACAGAGCTCTTGTGTTTGTATGAGCTATAAGTGGCCACAACTGGAGTGGCTTTGTGACAAGAAAACTGGCAAACAAACTATATTATCTTGAAACAGAAAGAAACAAGCTTCCAACTTGAAGGAAAACAGATTTGGAATCTTTAGGACGCTGTGCCTGCCACTTGTGCTAGTCAGCTTCCAGGGTTTAAAGACCTTGCCTGCTGTTGTCAGAGGTCACATGGAAGACTGTGATGTGAATGCCCATTTGGAAGATCCCCATGAACCAGTGTCTTCCAAACATGTTCCACAGATAGAGATTGGTCCAAGGCAGGGCCTAGCAGAGAATGCAGTTTTTGGAGTCTTGCAGGTTCTGGCTTTTGTGTTACCTAACAAGGCGCCACTTGACAAGACAAAACTTGATGTGCATCAGGGTTTTTTCATATAGTCTTTTCCAAAAATTACAGCGCATTGAACATAGAAACAAGCAAGAGGCTCTGACCATCCCCCCAACCGCCCCCCTCATGTGTGTGTGTGTGTGTGTGTGTGTGTGTGTGTGTGTGTGTTACATGCACATGTGTACATGTGTATGGAGAACAGAGGCCAACTTCAGGTATGGCTCCTCATGCCCCATCCAACTGTCTTTTGAGACAGGGTCTCCACTGACCTGGGCCTTCCCTTAGGCTAGACAGGCTGGACAGCGAGCCCCAGGAACTGCCTGTCTCTGCCTCCCCAGTGCTGGGATGCTAGGCTTTTTCAAGCGGGCTTGGGGTTTGAATTCAGGTTCTCACATTTGTATTGCAAGCCTTTTACTAACTAATCTCTTCAGCTTCCCCAGCTCTCTTTTTATGACGTCATTAAAGAAATTCACAAAAGTATACAATAGTTAATCTTTTGACAGTTTCTTACAAAAATGATATTTTCATTAACACATTTGCTTACTGCCTTACTGATTTATTGTTAGTAATGTATATTGAACGAATTAGTTTATATTTATGTGCTCTGTCTTGCTCTTTGTTATGGAAATTGACAGGTTGTGGGAGTATAAGGGACTTTCGAGTCTTGGTATTGAGGGGGTGGCTAAAAGAACTGGCTGTTTTGTTCTTTCAAAGGACCCAGGTTTAATTCCCAGCACCCACATGACAGCTCACAATTGTCTGTAACTCCAGTTCCAAGGAATCTGACACCCTCACACAGACATTCTTGTAGGCAAAACTGGATCAATGCACATAAAATAAAAATAAATACATTTTTAAAAGAAGGGATGAAGGAATTAAGGAAGGGAAGAAGGGAAGGAGGAAGGAAGGAAGAAAAAGCTGGGCAATAGTGGCATATGCCTTTGATCCCAACACTCCAGAAGCAGAAATAGGCAGATATCTGTGAGTTTGAGACCATCGTGGTCTACAGAGATAGTTTTAGGACAGCCAGGGCTACACAGAGAAACTCAGTCTCAAAAATCAAAACAAAACAAAGAGTGCCTGGTACATAATGGTCCAGCTTCCAGCCTCCCATTACATCAAGTTTAATATTCCTAGAATGTCTCCTAATCCCTTCTTTCTGTTCCAGTCTCTTTCCTGGGCCTGACTGCCTTGTGCTTCAGGGTTTCTTGTGGCAGAAATGGACACTCTAATCCTAGTGCTGCCCCTAACCCGGCTCACTCTGGCCAGTACAGCCTAAAAAGGCTTCTCTTTGCCAGTGTCTACCAAATGCGCCTCCATTTCCTCCCTCTTCAGGCTTCATGTTAATGTAGTTCATAGTGTTCTCTACCTTCAGGTTAAAATGCTCATTACCTCTCCTTTATCATCTTCCCTCTGCACCTGCCTTACAAGTGCCCCCTCGGCTGTCTGTTGTATTGTATTAATCACCACCTGTCTGATAGAAGAGGAGAAATAAGCGCCATTTTCAGTGTGCGAGCAGTCAGTTCACAGTGATTTCCTATGTTGTTAAGAGGTCTCATATACCTCTTTACAGGTGCTGGTATAATTTTCTCAGTGTTGCTGTTGGTTTCTTCCCTTCCAAGCCCAGGAAGAAACACATCGATGCTCATTAATGAGGCCAATTTTCCTGTTGCTTGCAGTTGGAAAGCCCTGAAGTGTGTGCTTGTTCCACACATCTGCCACTTGTCTTATTTTCTTGGAACACCTATTTTTTTTCTTCAGCTCCAGTCCTTAGGTACCTCAGATCAGTGGGATCCACTGCATTCTTTCATTTGCCTTCATGAAGAAAAAAGTTGTGGGTTACCTGATGTCCATCCTGCTGTGGGAGTGTGAAAGGCTTCATAGGGTTTTCTTAGTGGAACTGTTAAAGCTTTGTAAGAGCTTAGGCTGAGCCTTTGGTTGAAGAGGTGTGGCCATGAAGCATCCCCTGGTACTGACAATGCCTTGGCTCGCCTCTGGACCTGGTTTTCCCACTGTCAGATGAATGGGTTCTGGAAAGCCCAATAACCCCAGACTTTTCTTGGTGCTGAGGAGGGGCACATACAAAGAATGAAGGGTGTCATCCACCCTAAAGCACCTATGGAATGGCATCACTCTGTGTGTGTGTGTGTGTGTGTGTGTGTGTGTGTGTGTGTGTGTGTGTGCATATTCATTTGATACATTTGTGCACATACACCTGTGCCAGGACCCTTGCTTTCCTGGGATGCAGTGGGGGCAGATGAGGGGGAGTGTGCACATTAACTCTAAAGGATTCATAGGTTTTTTGATGGAGCTACATGGAGTGTGTAACCAGCCAGGCTCCAAAGCACCACTTAAGGGAAATGAGATGTCCTACAGCTTCAGGGCAGAAACTGGGGAGTGGGTGCTAGTTAGGAATGGTGGCAGTTTCCAGTTGAAGAACTTGAAGAAGCCTTTTTGAACAATGATTTAGTCAAGGCTAGTGGTGTACACTTGACATCGCACAGTTCAGGAAACTGAGGCAGGAAGACTGTAAAATGTAGTGTGGGCTTACACAGTGAGACCCTGTCTTGTAGACAGGGACAGGGGAGGAGAGGGGAGGAGAGGGGAGGAGAGGGGAGGGGAGGGGAGGGGAGAGGAGGAGAGGGGAGGGAAGAAAGAGTGGGGTAGAAGAAATATTATCAAGTGTGAATCATATAGCTCAATGGCAAATACTGCAAGAATCCAGAGAGGAGAGAATCAATATGCCCTGACCTCACTGAGGAAAGGTTCTGAGAGGAATAAAGGGAGAGCCACTGGACACACCAAAACTTTTTGGTTGAGACTATATGAGTTTATATAGTCCTCTAGAATCATGCAGCTAACCCAGAGCTGGTGATCTGGTGACAGGACAGACCCCCACAGGATCCTCTGCAATGAAACCTAGAAGTAAGCTCCCAGTATTTAACCACTGTCTCAATGGCTTGTGGGCATTTCAGGTCTGTGTGAAACAGGGATCTGAGCATTTCATAGAGTCTGGGACAGCATGGGGAGATGGTTGGGCTGAAGAAGCTTGAAAACGTATCACTCCCCTTCAAATAAGAAATGCACTTGTAGTGTCTAAAGCTTTCTCTTAGGCACTTTCTCAGCTGCTGCCAGGACAAGGTCTCCTTGGGCCCTCCCAGGCCATCAGTCTTCCCTTGGATCCCTAGAGCCTGAGCCCATCCCACCTTCCTGGCTGGTACCTCATTCCTTGGTTGCCAGGTGTGGTCCCTTTCTAACCCTCTTTAATAAAGACACAGGACTGATTGTTTCCCCCCCCCCCAAAAAAAAAGAAATGCACTTGAGAGGCCTCCTCTAATTTTCCAGCCCCGTAGCCTCCTTGGTAGTCAATCTGGGAGAAGTCTGCATACACTCCAGGAGTTCAAGAGGATGCTGGGCTGTCTGGTGCTGTTAGCATGTGCTCTTCGCCCCGGGCACATTAGATCATTACCAAGCACTCACAGCATTTGACAAATGGGACAGCTGTCTCTCAGGCAATTTCCCAGTGAATGGCTGAGACAGGTGGAGTGGGAAGATAACTGGCCTGACTGAACAGGGGACGCTAATACTAATCATTAGGTCTTTGAACCTTACCATGTTCCCAATTAATGGGTGAATAAAGTGAGCTGAGTAATTAGATGGGTTCCAACCACTGGCTGTGCTTCCCCACATGAGTGCTTCCCACCTCCTTACCACTCAAGGCAGGGTGGTAGTATTGCAAAGCAGAGCAGAGTGTGCTTAGGACACTTGTAACATTAATGACTGGTAGCCACTAAGAACATAAAGTGGGCACTTAGGCTAAGCTGCACTTGGTGCCGGGATATTGGCATTTGAGCAGTGATGACATACCAACCAGCCCCGTCCTTGAGACACAAGGTCAGGATGAAAAAAGTGTGAAGTGCCACCAGTTTCTCCTGGCTGGGTGGCTGGCCTGGGACAGCAGCCACCTGGGGGCTCAGGGTCTTCCTTTCTTATCCCTGGCCCAGGACTCCCTGGCTGACTGGTCCCAGGTGAGCTATTGTCTTTCTGTAGCTGGTGGCCTGCCCAGCCTACTCCTAGGAGCTCACTGACAAGAAATTGAATGTAAAGACTCAGCATCCAGTGAGCTTTGTTGTTTGATGGTGTGTTGTAAGCTGCGGGGCATGGTTTTAGGACTTATGTCACTGAGAAAACACTGGTTTACATCTGTACTTTCTCCAGAATGACCCCTTTAGGTGGTTCTTTCCAAATGTGAGTGAAGCTGAGCTCCTGGATGCTGAGCCCTGAAAGTTCAAAGCCTTTTTCTCTCCCTTCCAAATATTTTGTACATTTGGAACTGTAATCTATACAAACTCTGTGCAGTGAGAGTGTGGCCCATACTTCACCTCTGCCTCTAATTTGCTCTACAGCCAGACAAACAGGCTTCCCCTGGGACTCAATTTCCTCAGAGAAATTAGATGAGTCACCCTTAGGAACTCTTGTGGCTCTCAGATTTCTGGGATCTCTTGTTCATTGATTATTCCCCATAAATGAAATCCTCTCAAATGATACTACACTTGTCACTAATCACCAAAATTTAAATTTAGCCACCTAAAAAATGGAATTTTTTCTAGAAACATGTACAGCTTTATTTTCTTAACTTCAGTTATTATTGAAATGAATTGTTCATCATTTCAATCATTGTGTCAAAGGAAAACGTGATCAGCCCCAACTTGCAAATATCCAGAGGAGCCCAGGGACTGGTCTAGAGTCAGCTTGCTAGACAGGGCAGAGCTGTGTCCTCAGCAGTGCCTCTGTTCCCCATTCAGCAGGTTTGCGTCCTGCCACTCAATGGTCCTAGACTTAAACTTAGCACAGTGCCCAGTTCAGAGTGAAAACAGCATTGTGTAAGGAAATAAACAAACAAAGGTATTGGTGTCACTCACATACACCCCAAAGTCTCAGAGCACCTTGCTGGACATCTTAGCTGTCCTGTGCTACAAACTGTCCCTGTCACTATGTCTGTGGGGCCTCTTTGTGTTAAAAGATTCTGTTTTGGTAATTGAAGCTATCTGGACCCTACAGGTTGTACTTCATGTAAATATAGGTAGTATCTGATAGAATAAAAAGATTTTTTTCTCCAAATGAGAATAAATGAGTCACTCTATGTTAATGTGACAAATGTATGTTGTCTGTATATAAAATTTAATAACAGATTTAATACAGGATTTTAGGAGACTCAGTTCTATGTATGCGTGGTATGTGGTGTGAGAGAGTGTATTGTGGTGTGTGGGTGTGTATGTGTGGTGTATGAGTATGTGTGTGTATGTGTGTGTCGTTTGTGAGTGTGTATGTATATGTGTGTATGTATGGTATGTGAGCATGTGTGTGTGGTATGTGTGTATATATGTGGTGTGCGTGTGTGTGTGTGTGTGTGTGTGTGTGTGATATGTGTGTATATATGTGGTGTGCGTGTGCGAGTGTGTGTGTGTGTGATATGTGTGTATATATATGGTGTGTGGTGTGTGTGGTATGTGTGTATATATGTGGTGTGTGTGTATATATGTGGTATGTGTGTGTGTATGTGGTGTGTGTATATATGTGGTGTGTGTGTGGTGTGTGTGTATATATGTGGTGTGTGTGTGTGGTGTGTGTGTATATATG
>PVIH01015758.1:0-48300 GCA_004025045.1 Sigmodon hispidus
TGCAGTAGGATTCTTATTCATGCTTCAGGATAAAATAGTAATTGCTTGCTCAGTAGAATTGTTAGTTCTGTATCTAGATTTTCCATGTAAAATATTCTTATATTTAAAATATTGATGGTACTGATATTATTTTAAACTTGTTTCAAAAGGAGAAAGAAAAAAAAGATCCTCCCTCTTAAGTAAATAATTTTGGTGTTAAAAGTCAAAAGTTTTCTGGGCCTGATGAGAAAGGTCAGAAGTTAAATACACTTTCTACTCTTGTAAAGGACTCAAGTATAAGACTAAGTTCCAACACTCCATTTCTCACATGCTCACAATTACCTGTTTCAGCAAGCGCTGGTGCCCTCTACTGGCCTCTGATTGTACTCACATACATGTGTAACAATCCACATATTCATGCATGTGTACATACACACACATATGTGTGCAGGAGCACATACACATGTAGAAAATAAAGAAAAAGTGAATTTTCATTTTTCTGCAAATATTTGACAGAAGTTTTTCTTTTTAAGAACTCTGACATATATTCATGTGCTCTGTATTTGGCAAGTGAAATCACACAAGCTATTTTTATCAAACATTCTATAGTAAACATTAAGAGATTATTGTTTTCCATTGTATCCCATGATAAAATGCTAAAACAAGAACGAAGTTTCAAAGAAATTAGTTTTTGAAAAAAGTAACTTACTGTACTTCATGACTATTTCTAGTGTGATTTAATAAGGAACTATCTCATATTAATTTTATTATAAATGATTTATGCACTCAGTAACTATCTCTTAAGAATTCCAAAATTGAACTGAGTCAGAGTGAAGAGATGGACATGCCTCTACTCTCAAGGACATTACAACACTTAAATTACAAGCTAAAACAATGTCCTCAGAAATATGACCCACGGCTTTGTGGAGAACACTTCTACACAGTATAGCTGGAGCATGCAGTCTTACTTGTACCAAAAGAGAACTGCATTAGTTTTTTGATGTTGCTCAGGGTGATTAACAATCTTTTAACTGCAGCCATATGATAGAGACATGGAAACAAAAGCATTTCTCTGCTCCTCATTGGCAGGTGACAGTAGGCAATATTTTTTTTTTTTTTTTTTTTTTGAGGTCTGATGAGTCTGTTTATTTCTGTTCCATTTCTCCAAATGTGGAAACCACCAGAAGAAATCAATGCAAAGAGAATGGGAAATGGCTAAAGCGCAGACAGGAAATGTTTCCCCCTCCCCCCAGCTCATATAAAGAGCATAGGCTCAGGTCACAGGGGCAAGTGTAATCCAATAGCTCTCTCCTGCAAGGACACCTCAGTCACCAAGCAGGGAACACCAACTGTGAGGTTGAGGAGACAGCCCTACCATGGTGTCTGTCCATTAGTTGTGTAAGTAGGCAATATTTTTATAAACAGTTACTCAGAACTGAAATGATTAATAGAAGGTAGATGCAATGAATTTATCAGTGAGGATTATTTTTCAAAGTTGTTATCTGAGAGCTATGTCATATATATGTATATGTATATAAAATCAACATGCTTTTGCTTTCTATATATAATTGATGTTAAGTATTGAGAAGCCATTAAAATATGCCTACTGTGTCTATTTTTTAAATTGGATTTTAGTAAAGATTATTTATAGCCAGAATTGTCCTTAAAGTCTGAAATTGACCTTAAGCTGATTCCTCCCACCCCAGCCTCCCCAGTGCATTGTTTTTTACTAGGAGCCCAACATCATTGAAAACATTAAGTGGAGTCTAGAAAGATGGCTCAGCAGTAGAGGTTGGTTGCCCAGCGCTCATCTAGAAGCTTACAACTATGAATAACTTCAGATATGGTGTCTCTTATTGGTATCATAGGAACCAGATACCAACCTAGTGGACTGTGTATAGACATAACTAGTGTATGTCTATACATTGAAGGCAAAACACATGAATAAAATGAGAACAAGTAAGTCTTGAAAATATTAATCTATGGATTAAATTGTACATTACCTTTGTCTGGAAACAGCAAATTCATCTTGATTATATATATACAAAACATTTATAAATTTTAATATATATGTATGCACACACATATGTTTAAACTGATTTATATATATGACATTTCCTAGCTAGTATTAAAATAAAAATATCTTGTAGAGAACATAATACTGACAAAAATAGAACTGATGCAATTATATTATAAATTACAAACATCAACATCTGTATTATTTTAAGATGCCATGAAATTTTAAAAATTTTTATTACTTGCTTTTGTTTGCCTCACATGGAAGATATTTGATGCTTCTATTTTCCTTTGCTAAAGTAATTGATTTATTTAACTGCTTTTACCTCTGTTTTTATCTAGTATATATTCTGGTATGAATTTACATATAAATTAATATTTGGCTATAATATGGTTTATTTTTAAAACATAAATTTTTTATACTTTTTCCGAAAAAGGACATTGTTAAGCTGTTCTCAACTTTACCTTTAGGTGGCAGCATTTGAGAAGAGTTTTAAAATGTTGCCACCATTTAGAAAAAGATGATGAAAGTAATCCATGTTTTTGAGAGAAATAATTTAAATATATGAGTTTTATATTTATTGCCCATGCAATATCTTATTCAGCCCTAGCTTGGGTTCATTATTTGAACTCTTTAAAATACCTGCCTATTCTTATAGGCTGCTCCGTTCTCATAAAAGCCCATCATTTTTAAAATGCTGTTTTCAGGACTCAGAGTATTTCCAAGTGGCTGTTTTCCCACTTTATCCCAGATAAAATATATTTGAGGTAATTAGACATATCTAAAATTTTATTTTGAAGTACTGAAGATAAAAAGCATCATTTTGTATTTTGACTTAGTGGTGTAAATGTAATTTCCATTTATGTATGTGAGAGACGAAAGGGAAGCAGAATTCAAAACTAATGTATAACAATCCTATTGGTTAAAAATCCACCTTAGTTTCTGAATAGGATAACCACCATTGAAAGGCAATTTTGTAGAAAGGTATATTATTCTGTCTGATCTTTAATTCTAGCATTATCTTATTCTTTAAAAATTAGGATGAACCAATTTTATTTTAGTTGCCAAGTTTCTAACCAGAATCAGGCTGTATGTGAAACACTTTAATTAGAATATCAACCTCACCACAAACCATTACCTTTCATGGAATTTGAGTGTTTAAATTTCAAGTAGGGTTATATTAGCTTTTCCATGACTCTAATTCCTATTGCTATATAATTAATTTTTATCAGATTAAACTCTCAATTATTTTATTTTCCTTCATTTTATTTTAATGTATTCAAGTAAATCTTCTGGGATAACTTTTAAAAATATAAAATAGAATGAGTGTATCCTCTTTTGTTGGCTTTTATTTTTATGTATTCATTGAAAATGCTCTAACGTTTTTAGCCCAATTTAAGATCAGAGGATTATAAGTGCCCAATTTATTATATAAGATATACATAAAATATCAAGTAAGCTAGTTAAAACAAATTTTAGATGTAGGTGAACAGAAGATTAATGCACATTTATTTTGTACCTCTAAAATATTAGTTTTATTGTAAATGGGGTATTTATAATGGCTTTTAATGGATTGTTGAAATTTTGTTTAAAATATCTCATTGTATAATAATTATTTAAAGGTCTGAGAATTTTATAGATCAGTGTTTCATAATTTAGGTGTTTGTTTCTATAGTAATTGTAATAAAGAATTGGAAAGTGCCTGACAATCTAAATGTACAGACAAGATATACTGTCAATTTATGGAGCTAAGGTATCTGCAGTTCCCATAAAGGCATAATACAACAGTTGTGTCCTTTGCAGCAAAATAAGTTTTTGTCGTATTCTTTTATCTCTATGAGTTGCTAAAGATGGCTTCATCAAGAGAAAGAATGAAATGGCATTTACTGAAAAGTTCAGGTGCTAAAGACAGAGTGCTAAAATCAGATGCTCAAATAATGTCAGAAATCCCAACCCAAGTCTTTCTTCTGTGCTTTTATTTCTTTCTGTTACTTATATTGTCATTAACTTTAGAAGCTGGACAGAAGATTCAGCAATTAAGTGCATTTGCTTATATTGGAGAGGATCTGAGTTGAGTTTCCAGCACCCATCTTGGGCTGGTCACATCACACTGCTTATAACTCCAATTCCAGGGATCTGATACCCTATATTTGTCTTCAAAAGTACCTGCACTCATGTGCACATACCTACCAGAAACAAACAAAAATAAAAGAAATTACATTAACCTTTTTGCAACATATAGCCAAGAAGGTTCCTGCTAACCCTGAACAATATCATTCTAGTGTCTCTGTGAAATTTCTGGGGAGATGATTCATTGTCAGAACCCAAGTACAGTGTCATGCTGAACCCTATTATCATGGTGTAGTGACTCTTATCTACGATTGGATAGAACAAATTGCTTCTGTGGAAGGCCCAAACAGAGGTTTAGCCTAATCCTGACAAGAGAAACTGTCAGCAATTGTGAAAGTATACATCAGGTAATAACTAGTATTTAACAAGTCAACCTACCAGATGAATATCTAATTGATGGGAAGCTCCGTTTGTCAAAACCATGGGGATATTGACTGTAAATGACTGGTTGCTTCTGTCTGTAATTTTTCTTGTGTGCAATTACATTTCTTCTCCAAAATAAGATATGGTCGTTTTCCCATTACTTGTGTGTTTTATCTCATAAAAGTATTTTATCTTAGGGTACATATGTAGCTCTGGATGTTCATGAAGATGATTTTTGTTTAAGTTGTATAATTCTGATGAATAGAAAAATAGTATTTTTTATAACTGATGTAAGAAAGTAACAATATTCTCAGTCATAAAAACAACTAATTTTGGATTTCTGCAGGTATTCATAATCTCATGGTTCAACCAACTAACTGTTTATTGTTTAAGTCCTGAATTGAAATGTCATTTTCTGTCTAGGAACACCCAACATTCAGAGCTAAGTTCTTATTTTATTCACCATGCTCAGTCAGCTTTACTTCCCATGCCTGAGAGAAACTGTATGACTTATCATTTGTTATGGGAATATGTAGGATCCTGTATATGTAACTTAAAATTGCTGTTAAAGTGTGTGTGTGTGCCAAAAGGTAGATGCAGTTGAGTGTGTAGGGAGAGAGGTATGAATGAAGAGAGAAAAGTGTGAGAGATGAAAGAAATGTGAGAGAACTGTTAAGAGATGTAGCTGAATGGGTAGAGAGATATATAGAAGAGGTAGATGTTTAGAAGAGAGATGTGTATTAAGGAGAGATGTATGTGAAAGAAGAGGTATGGCTGTATGGTGAGATATTTAACTATGTGGAGATAAGGCAGATGAAGTTGTATGGAAAGATGTAACTGTTGGTAGAGATGTATGAATGTGAAGGAGAAAGATGAATGTATATAAAGTACAATACATAGCTGTATGTGAAGAATATATCTGTGTGGAGACAGAGAGATTTTTCAAATGAAGTAAAAGAAAATTCCCATCCGAAAGCATGTGGTTCTTATTTCCACCTCAGATAGAATAATCTAGCATGGTGATATATTGTATATTTAATAAAGCTTGTCTGGAAGTAAGAGGAGAGAAGGTCAGAAAGTGGCAACCCACTTCTTTAATTCCAGCACTCAGGAGGCAGAGACCCTCTAGATCTCTTTGAGTTCAAGGCCAAACAGAGCCAGATGGTAGGGGAATATACCTTTAATCTTAGCTTGAAGTAAGATAGCAGGGCAGAGAATGAAGAGGCAGAAGTTCAACTCTTAGCCTGAACTTACCTTCCATTTGGCAAAGAACTCAGAGTGATAGAGTCTGAGTATTTATGGGGACAGGCCTCAGGAGTTGGCTGGGTGAGACGTGGCTTATCTTTCTGGTATTTGAGCTTTTCCCCAAAATCTGGTTCTGGGTTTTTATTTTAATACCAAATAGAATATGGGCAATAGTCTAGCCCTTGCCAAATTTGTGGATTTATTTGCATACCCAGGTGCTGCCTGGAGGCTGGCCTCCCACAGGCAGCTTCAAGAAACTAAGCAGGAATAGACATGGTTTCCTAAAAGAAACTTGATGTCTTTATTCAAAAAATCCCAAGTACATGTAAATTCCAAAGAACCAACACTAACAGATATTCATGAAGTACTGTTGAATATGGTGATAATTAAATTATACTGAAGGAGGAAATTAGAAAGAAGATGCATAAATTAATTGTTTATGAGTCTCATAACCCATAGGTAATAAAATCAAATATTAAGCATATTATATATAATGCACATTTCTATGTACCTAAAACCTAGCTGAATTTATATTCCTCCTGCATTTAAAATAGTTTGATGGTCATAGCTTTACACCAATCAACTTTATGTTAGCATAATGCAATACTGGCAGAAATCTAGTGCAATATTTTAAAATATTTATTACTTAAAATTTCTGTGCAAATATAATTTTGTAAAAGGGGAACTATGTCATAAGGGAATAATCTCCAAATTGAGATATTTTAAGGTAATACAGTTGTAGAATGTTAAATTTCTCTACATATTCACTTTAAGTATAATTGCCATGGAGCTGCAGAATTTGCTATAAAACCTAAGTACAAAATGCAATTTCCTACTTAGTAAACAGGACTAAAAATATAATGTGTTTTATAAACATTTTGAAGTTCATAGCAATGCACAGTTGAAGAAAAAAATCTTATACGTTTAAAGTCCTATACATTAAACAAATTTAAATTAAGATTCAGTGGGTTCTTTAAAACACAAACTAGTCATGACTTTGAAGTGAGTATACATTGGACTGTGTAGATTCTAAACTCTTATTTAGAAAAAAAATGCTGGGGCTGGAGAGATGGCTCAGAGGCTAAGAGCACTGACTGTACTTCCAGAGGTCCTGAGTTCAATTCCCAGCATCCACATGGTGGCTCACAACCATCTATGATGACATCCAGTACCCTCTTCTGTAAACTGTATACATAATAAATAAATATTCAAAAAAAAGAAAAAAAATGCTGAGATTAAATGGCCATCATTGATACAAAGGAAATATGTTAAGAAGACAAAACATAGGTCAAAATGATGTGTGACTATTCTCTTTTCTTTCTTTTTTTCTTTTTTATTATGTGTAAAGTCTCATTTTTTTATCCATGTATTCCCCTGTTCAATCTCCCTTCCCCTTCCCAACCCTCCCAGTCATTCTCTCTTCTCCCCATCTCCTT
The DNA here is from genome assembly GCA_004025045.1 of Sigmodon hispidus. Classification (NCBI taxonomy): domain Eukaryota; kingdom Metazoa; phylum Chordata; class Mammalia; order Rodentia; family Cricetidae; genus Sigmodon; species Sigmodon hispidus. The sequence continues at coordinate 7,171 of PVIH01015758.1, forward strand.
ATCTCCTCCCCAGCAAAGGCAGGAGGTCCGAAGGTCCCAAGGAGGCTTAATTCAGCATCCACTACAGGCAGATCCGCTTTCCTCAACCCAACATCAAGACTGGGTCAGGTGTTCCTCTGGAAGAAATGGGCTCCAAGGTGCCCGTCCAAGGTGTTTCAGATCCCATTCTGTTCAGTGGTTGTGGTTTGCTTTTTGTTTAAAGTCCACTAATAAGTGAGTATATCCCCTGCTCATCTTTCTGGGTTGGTGAGACCTTGCTCAGGAGGATATTCTCCAAATCCATTCATTTGCCAGAAAATTTTAGAATATCATTTTTTCTTACTGCTGAGTAGTACTCCATTGTGTAGATGTATCACAGTTTGTTAATCCAGCCTTCAGTTGAGAGAGGCATCTAGGTTGTTTCCAGGTTATTGCTATTACGAATAATGCTGCTATGAACATAGTTGAGCTAATGCCTTTGGACTGCAAATGTGCATCTTTAGGATATATGCCCTATATTGGTATTACTGGATCCTTGGGGAGAGTGATTCCCATTTTTCTGAGACACTGCCATACTGCATTCCAGAGTGGCTGAACCAGCTTACACTTTCACCAACAATGGAGAAGTGTTTCCCTTGCTCCATAATTTCTACAGCATAGGCTGTCATCTGTGTTTTTAATCTTAGTCATTCTGACAGGTATAAGGTGATATCTCAAAGATATTTTAATTTGTATTTCTCTGATGGCTAAAGATGTTGAACACTTTTTCAGGTGCCTTTCAGCCATTTGTAATTCTTCTGAGAATTCCCTTTTTAGTTCTGAACCCCAGTCTTTGATTGGGTTATTCAAGGTTTTTGGCTCTGGTATAACACCAGTAGCACAAACACTAAGAATAACAATCAATAAGTGGGATCTCCTGAAACTGAGAAGCTTCTGTAAAGCCAAGGACACAGTCAATAAGACAAAACGGCACTCTACAGAAAGGAAAACTATTTTCATCAACCTTACAATTGACAGAGGACTGATCTCTAAAATATATAGAGACTGTTCTCTTTTCTAAGTGACCTAATGATTTAGTCCTGCTTTGTTTTCTTCATAAAGCTTCTATTTCCATGAATCTGCTATACTTTTATTAATTTTTTATTGAAAAAATTATAATATATTTTGATCATGTTTTTTCATTCTGCTAAGTTCTCTTAGGTTCCCTACACTTACCTACAATCCCAAGATTATGTTCTTTCTCTCTTAAAATAAATAAACTTTATGTTACTTAATCAATAAAATTAATATCAATAGAAATTTGAAGTTAAAAACAAAAAGAAGAAAGATACATCAAAAAAATTTACAAAAAAATAAAAATAAACAAGCAAAAGAAAAGACCAATAAAACAAAATAAAGTGCTGAAATAGAGAAAAATAAGACAAAAAATAATCTGCTAAAATATCTAGTAGATTCTGTGTTGAATATATTTCTGGGCATGGGGAATGGTCCCTATACCCTGAGGTGTGGTAAAATGAGCAGTATGGATTTCACTGTGGAAAATTGACTTTTCTTTTGCCAGTAGTAATCACTTATAGATAACTTGTATGAGATACTGGAAAGTATTTGCAGAATAGGTAAAAGAATCAAGTTCTAAATTCAAACAGACACTTACATTTTATCTCATGCATGTTCCCAGTAGTTTGACATTGTCAGTTGAGCTGTGTCATCAAGACTTTTATGGACAAATGAGCCAATGCTGGTCTTAAGGCTTTTCTCTCCCTATGGGGTCAGTCAAACTCATTGGGTATAGGTCAACTAATTGAAGTGAAATAATAACCAATTCATATTCACTAGAATTGTATCTGCTATGAAGCTTTGATACTTGATGCTGGTGCAGAGGTTATATAATATATAACTATATAGATCTAAATTCAAGCCACTGGCACCTATGTGATATGCTAGCCTTGCCTGGGTACTGGTGATTCTAACCTCAACAGTGGAATGCAGAGATTGGCAGAACCCAGGAGCACATTGACCATCCTGCTTAGCCAATGGGTGCACTTCTGCTTCAGTGAGAGACCCCCATCTCAGAAAGCAGGGATGGAGAAAAACAAACAAACAAACAAACAGACAAAGATAATTGTAGCTAGATAAGGCCAGGTTGTTGGAAAATCATTTACAATGGAGCTGTATCTCAATCTGGAGATTGGCATATTCTCCTAAAGATTACAGTCCCCAAATCCTGGCTTTTGGCTGGAGATTAGCAGAACCTTTACCTGGGGCAGATGGAAGTCCATTGTAAAGAACTGTCTACTGTGTTTAATACAGTGTACCCCCATCTCCCACTGAGTCCTGCAGCCAAAGGCAGACACAGTAACAAACGTGTGCTGAAGCCTCCCATTCACTGAATAAGTATGTATTCTCTCTTTTAACAAGGGAGGCCACATGCCATAGTCATATATGTAAACAATCTTAGGCTGCCAAGATATATGGTTCATTGAGTTTAAAGTACTGTGTTCTTCTCTTCCCCCTACCATGAATCTCTCACTGCCTCATATTGTATCAACATTACTCCATGTTTGCTTTGAATCCTATGACTTCTGAGGCAACCACAGGTCTCTCCTAATACATAGTATCCTGTGAATAAGTTCTGGATTAGAGAATTTTGACACTGGGCTTCTGACTCTATAAAGGAGACATGTATCAGAGCCACCAACAGTAACTTTGGAGCTCAAATAGACAGTACATTTATACATCCCTCACATCCAGGAAGAAAAAAGTCAAAAGTAACATTGTCTCTAATAACAAAACAGCACAGTGAAGAGTCCTTTTTACCAGTAGCAGTTGCCTTACATGTTATAGGCAGTGTTCTGACATTTTATTCTTCCTCATAGTAATATGTGTTTGTTTGTTTGTTCGTTCGTTTAAAAAAGAAGTCTAAGAAATACAAGGCTTAAAGTGTTCAGTGCCCTCTGTATTGATTTATTTATTTAATTATTTAATTAATGAGACATCTAAAGTGGGTGATGAAAATATTTTCTTAGATGTGTTTTTAATCCATTATTTATTGGTTGGAGACTAAAGACAGAGAATTTTTATCATGTACAAATTTTGCAAGAAAGGCCAATATAATGGTGTCTTTAATATCAAAGATATTTAGGACAAATAGTTTTGGCAGTAACACTCTTTACAAGGATTTTTAAAGCTATACTTAAAGATCTATGATTTCAAAAAAACAATCTTGTAAATAAAAAGTACATATCTTGTTCTCTCCCAATCTTTTGTTAGTGAGGCAGGTGATCTTTCTCAAACACCAACCTACTTAGGTAACTATTCTAGTTTCAATCTTTGGTGATTCTTCTCTTACATTCATTATCTGCCCCTGTTCATAGTACCAACTTCCAAGCATGAGCTTTATTATTTTTCCTGTCTCATTTCTACAGTTGTATTTCAGATCTCTTCCCACGCACTTTCATATCTTGGTGCTTTGAACTTTTTTCAATTCTTTCAATAGACAACAGAATCTTTTTTTGTCTCGTAGTCTACTGTGAATATTCCTGGATTACTGTGTTCATCAAGTCTATCTTTGCCATTATGTTTCCGGCAGAAACGCTTTTCTGCCTCAGTGATAACATTTTGCAATCCACATCCCACAACATCCTCTAGTACATTCACTGACAATGCAATAATACTTCCTGTCAAACACATGGCTCCTTTACAGGGAAGCACTTTGCATTTTCCCTGCCTATCAAAATGTTGGTACAAGGTGGATATGCGTTTAATAGGTGAACTCTATTAAGTTAACCCCAGATTTCCTGAGTAAGTCTAATACAAGCAAATGGAGATGCAGATTCCATCTCAGAAATGAGAGATCATGTAGTTTCAAAGACTAGTGTTTATTCCAGTCCAGTTTGGCTTATACTTGGGAAGATATTTGTCTTAAAAAAATAAGCCTTTTATCACTTCTTTCTATAAGTGAACAAAGTGTACTATTTCTTTTGTGATGGTATCTTAATTTAATATAATACAGTTACTGTACTCATCTGTTCCATAGAAAGTCAAAAATATTTGATATGTTTAACAGTGTTGTAATTTCAGTTTTTATTCAAGTTACATCTAGGTTTTGGGTGCACAGGTCTGTGATCATACAATCTAATCTTCATTGCTCCTGTGAAATGCCCAAATTCCCTTTTATACATGGACCTTCTCAGATATCAATAATCTAGATCCATTAGCAATTTTTAATGTTATTTTGTGGTTCTTTGACTTTGATTTAGACATGCTACTTTTCTATTCATCTCATAAATATCCTCTAACATTTTTTTTGACTCGCAACATAATTTGGATCTTATTTCTATAGAAAATAATGGACAAATAATTGCTCTATTACCACATGGAGAAAGACATTTGGATTATAGAGTCCCAGAATATTTCACAAAATAAGCTTTTGAAGTAGTGATTCAATATTGGTAATGTATGTAGTTTGCATACAAATAATAGCTATTAGGCTGTTGAAGATACTATTTAAGCCACAGGATACTGAGCTACGCATTTCCTGCTGGCAGTTTCCCATGTAAACTTGGCATAATTCTCTAGATATGTAATCCTATCTTATTTTATTAAACAATGTTTTGAAATCAGAAGATTTGGATAACACTACTTTTGTTATTAACTTGGAGATTTTAAAAGACCAGTAAACTTTCTTCACATAATGTCACTTTACCTTATTCTATAAACTTATATGTCTTCCTTTAAATTTAACTTTTCTTACCTCCTCTTACCCCCACCCCCAACTATGCTCCCAATTTACTCAAGAGATCTTATCTATTTTATTTTCTGGGGAGATCTATGGATTTCTCTCTTAGGTCCCTCCTTGTTACCTAGCTGCTCTGGGGTTGTGAGTTGTAGCCTGCTTTATGGCTTATGTCTTATATCTACTTATGAGTGAGTACATACCATGTTTGTCTTTCTGGGTCTGGGTTACCTCATTCAGGTTGTTGTTTTTGTTCTGTTTTGTTCCATCCATTTGCTTGCATATTTAAAGAATATTTTTCTGTTGAGTAGTACTTCTTTATGTAGATGTACCACTTTTTTTAAATCCATTCTTCAGTTGAGCAGCATCAAGGTTGTTTCCAGATTCTGGTAAATAATGCTGCTCTGGACATAGTTGAGCAAATGTCCTTAGATGAGAACAGGAAGGAACTGGAAGGTGGAATCAAGGGAGGAACAGAAAAGTGCAAAGAAAGAGGTATCTAGATAGAAGGAGCCATTTGAAGATTAGGGAGAAACCTGAAATCCACAAGGATGACACCAGCTAAGAGTCCATGCAATAGTGAAGAGAGTGCCTTAACTGGCCTTTCCCCTTTAATCAAATTGGTGACCACCTTAATTTTTAACATGGAACCTTCACCCAGCAGCTAATGGAAGCAGATGCAGAAACTCACAGTGAGGCACTGGGCTAAGTTCGCTGTCCAGTTGAAGAGAGAGAGGATGAATTATATGAGCAAATGGGTTAAGAGCATAATAGGGAAACCCACAGAAACAGTTGACTGGAGCTACTAGGAGCTCATTGACTCTGGATTGACTGCTGGCGAATCTGCATGTGACTGAATTGGACCCTCTGAATGTGGATGACAGTTTTGTACCTTGGACAGTTTGCGGGGCCTCTGACAGTGCGACCAAGATTTATCTCTAGTACATGAAGTACTTTTTGGAACCCATTTCTTATATAGGGATACTTTGCTCAATGTTGATGGGGGGAAGAGAGGCTTGTTCCTGCTTCAACTTGATTTGCAGACTTTGTTGACTCCCCATGAGAGCTTTATTCTTTCTGAGGAATGGTAGGGAAGGGGGAGGGGAGCTGGAGGGAGGTGAGTAGGTATGGGGAGGGGGGAGAGACTGTGCTTTGTATGTAAAATGAAAACAAAAACTTTTAAATAAAAAAATTTTTAAAGAAAAATAATTACCTTTTTTTCTTTGAGTGAGCTACATTCTTCCTCATCAGTGGCTTCCGGACTCTTTCATCTTGTGGCATGTAAGACTTCTGTTTTGGTAGTTATGCAATTTTTTTTTCTGGTTGCGGATGCTTAATCTTCACTCTTCTTTGTTTTTGGGAAGGGTCCTTGTTATGTATCTCAAGTTGGTATAAACTCATGAGATCAACCATTGCTCCTTCCTCAGTATGTCAAGCGAAGAGTATAAGCATGCATCACTTAATAGCAGCCCCTGATATATTTTAAAGACACTGTGCAACAACTACAGAGACATTTTGAAATAATCTCCTATTAAAGTGATCCATAACATTACTTTTGTTAGTAAGACGAACTAGAGTAGGGTGCAGTTCCTTTAGCAATCATTTCTATTAGCAGATCTTTAAGTCCAAAATGAGAAACAGTTTCAGATGAAGAAATGGTTATGATAACTGATTCAACTAAGTATTCCATGAAATTGCTCATAGTGAAGGGCACTGAAGAGGAAGTAATTTTCTTAAGTATTTCATAATTGACCATGTTATAGTGTTTATCTTCATTATTCTGTCTTTGGGGGAATGATTAAAAGAAGGAACAAGTCCCGTTTTTAACTACTGAAATAATAAATAAATAAGTATCTTATCATCAGTGCTTTTGATATTCTTATCTACATTATATATGAAGAGAAACACAAAGAAAAAATGGCTTTAAAAATATATGCATCTAATTTGTTACATTAAAATTCAATTAATTATACTTGAATTAAAAGAAGAATTTAAGCATGCTTCCTTCATTATTATTCTGTCAATATGTATCTGTTTAATGATATATTATGTTCTAAACAGGATTAGAAGAATATTTGCAACGATCTTGTAATACTACAATTTGGTTTTTGTCTTGCCTCTCACTTCATATGGGACAAAACTCCTTCAACTTAAAATGAGTTCTTTCTTTGATTTGTGCAATTTTATGAAACACCTATTTCTAAAAAACTTAGTTTTATTTTTAGCATCAATGTAATTGTAAATATAATCTTTCAGATAGTTAATGATATCAATCTAATATTTTGTGAATTTTTCTTTTATGTTAGACACATTCACAGAGGGTTTCTTTGCTCATAGCCTCAGTGTCCAGCAAAAGAGTCATCACATAACCATGCAAATGAATAGAAACTCTGAAAAATGCTTAAAAATAGCATGCAGGGTGTATGGGGGGAAACATAGTAGGATGATTTTAGACTAAGAGTAAGGACTATATGTTCCCTCTGAGAGTAAGTGCTTTCCAGGGAGACACAAAGAGGAAGAACAAGAAACCCTATCGAGGACTAAGCCAAGCCTAATGCCAGGCCAAGGAAAGAGTTCACACAAGAACCCTGGGACACATTACCCAGCCATCCAGGATATGATCTGGGGTAAGTTTGCAGAAGTTACACTCAAATGATATCAAAGAAATACTGATATAAATGTAGGAACTTTTATCATAAATACTGAGAAAATTTGTCAGAGTTGGGAAGAGATAGGGAAGGATACACAGTTGAATAAGGCTGGGTCCTTAGAGAAATACTATTTGACAAAATGCATGTAAGGTTTGAAAATGTTTTTTTAAAGTATTTATACTTCTATACTCTAAGTTAAAGATCACTACTGTAAAATCACCACCTAATATCAGAGTTGTAAGGCAGGTGGAAAGAAAGGAGACAAACATATGAAAAGATAATTCACCCTTAAAGATTTAAATAACAGTGCAAAGGAACTATACTAGGTAAGCCATGCATAATTGCCATAATAATTGCTTAATCATTGTGCAGACTGACTAGCAAAAAGATTGTGGCATTAGAAGAATTCTTTAGAGTCTTTTTAAACTGGAACAATTTTAATGTTCTGAAAAGATTTGTGCAAAACCAAGTATTAGTGGAGGCTTCTAGAAGGGGTAATTGAACGTAATTTTGAAGTGACTACAATTTGGTAACAGCATTAAAGGATGTTATGATTACAAATAATATAGATTTTAATCTTCAGATGTAAAGATTTTTTAAATGCTTTTTATTTTTAATTAACATGCACATATTTGTGATTATATATTATATATAATTTGTGATACAATGTGATGTTTCAGTTGGTTTATTTCGTGAGTAATACCCTATGTGTCAAGTTCATTAAATCAAGTTCTTATGTTTTATTTTGTTATTAGTATATTTTAGGTCATTTTATTTTATTTTTATATACCTAGTAAGTGTTATGTATGTATTCATATGCATGGAGGACAAAGTTTGGCATTATGTAACATCCTTTATTGTTCTGTCTTGATTTTTGACATTGGGTCCCTTACTGACCCTATAAGTTGGTGACTGGCTATACTGGTAGGTTAGGGAGATCCAGGATTCATTAATTTCATACATCTCTCCCTCAGAGGCACTGTTATGCCTGGGGTATTGCTTACACTGTACAGTAGCTATTTTAACAGCTGATCTGTGACCTCACTCTCCTTATTATTTGTTTAATGCAGTAAAAATTTTATTAATCTCTTTTATTGATTTTTAAAACATGCAGTGTATTACTGCTTATTAGATAGTAGGTAAAATAAGCTACCTCACAAAGAAAAACACTGTGATTTCATTGACATGGAATCTCAAAGGTTGTTGCCAGAATATGGGGAAGGAAGGAATGGAGAAATCTGGGTTGTTTTTAAAATGTAAAGAGTTTTGCTATGACAGACTTCAGGTTTGATAATTTATTCCAAGTGTCACAGGGATACACTATAGTCTTCAGAATAGACAAACAGTGGGATCGGATTGACAGAGCAAAGATAGTGTGGAGAAAATAAACAGTAAAGCATACAGTAGGAATCCTGGCCTGAGGCCATAAAATCATAGGATGATGGATATGAGAGTGGAAAGGAACGGAGGTTTAGAGAGATCAAATAAATGAGAAACAAAACAAAAACAACAAAAGATGGGGTTAGGAAATTATTGCCATGTAAATATATAAGAAAATGAGGTGTTCTACATAAGTAGAAGTTTGCAACTCATTATTTCAGGAAAGGGTTTGTGACAGTTTAATGAGTTGGAATGTTTGATGAACTGTGACTCAAAAAATCAATAACAGCACTTCCCAATAAAATGCACAGCTGACCTGCTAACTATAAGCATGGCCCATCCTGAGGCTGTACCCTCAGTTGCTTTTATAACAGCAGCTATTTTACTACTGTATGTTTCAGACCCAAGGTACCCGAATCTCCACTGTCTTCTCATTATAATCCTTTGTCTTGCTAGGATAGCTGATGGGCATTTTCTGGTCATTAGTTCCCCACCTCCCATTAAATTTCATGTCTGCAGGACCAAAATACCATACCCACTTTCAAATAAATTTCAAATAATGAGTAATAGTATAATACAATCTTCTACACCAAAATGTCATCTTATTGACAGGTAATTTTTCAAATAAATATCTGAACAAGTTCTATGCTAAAATTATCCATAATCATAATTGTATGGAACTAGTCTCTACTAATATATTTTTCAAAGGTGCTCTTAACTTATACCTTAATCACATACATAAAATATAAATTTCCGTACAGAAAAGTGGTATTTTACATTCTGAGAAGATTAATACTTCATGCTGTGCATAGCCTACTAGTCACAGTGTCTTTTTTTTTTCTGGATGGCATTTGAATGAACAATTAGAGGAAAATATTCTCTCTACCTCCAGACATGTTTAAGTAACTTTATTGTTTCATGTGTTTTGCTGAGTCCTAATATTTCTGTCATGTATGCTGTTGTTGAGAACTATTCCATTTGTTGGTACAGTGATGTCAGATATACCCTTGGTAGCTAAAAGACAACAGCATCTCTGGAAGTAAAGCAAAAGCAAATGAAGAAATAAAAAAGACCCTGAGATAAGAATGTGTGTATTTACATTAATATGTTAAATGATTATATTGAAAGTTCCCTTAGGTTGTCTGTACACTGGCTTATTGATAATATTCATAAAATTAACTCAAAATTATCAAACATAATTCACACTGTTTTATAACTGCATACATATTTTAAATGTATACATCCACCCTTTCACATCAGTAAGACCTCCATGCATAGGCTCAACCAGCTTGAGATAGAAAATATTAAGAAAAAACATTTGCATTCAATATGGATGTAACCCTTTTCTTGTCCTTCTTTCCTCAACTGGTAATGCTCATCTATGAATTACATTATTTTAGGTTGTACAATTAGCATAGAATACACAGCATTATGTGTAGTTTAGATGTAAATACTACACCATTTTATTCAAAGGAATTCAGCATAAAAATACTTCAGTGAGTCGGGAAATGTCTAGAACTATTTCTTCCAGACTGTGACATGATTGTATTTAGATGGAGAGTATAACTACTAATGAATATTGCTGAGAAGACTCCAATTAGATTAGTTATAAATTTCAAAATATTTAGAAATTTATAAAATAATGATACTTAAAATGTTCTTTTCCAATAGTTTATGATTTATTTTCTGAAGGCATTCTCCTCCTGAAACCTTTGTTCTCATTGTCTTAAAGACAGAAATCAAAATGCTATTTCACTCATTAGTATCGCAATGCATTTACTCTTCATTTTGTACACCATCTATCAGGAAAACTATGCTAAATGTCCAAAAACAAATAATGGTTTTGACATTTTGGGGCATCAATTTGGACTACAGAAACTGAGAATAAAATGTTGACATAGGTTTGCTTCTGGGTAAGTCATTACTTGAGAATTTTAGACATGATGTTCAATTTATTCTTAGCAAATACATTTGCCATGACAAAACAGAATATTTTATGCTTATTTCCACAGGTAAAAGAAATCCATTGGAGTGTCTTCAAAGTGAATAGAGGCTTCAATTCCCCTAGGCTTTCTTAAAGGACATCTTCATAGTTATATTTGAACCACCTTTACAGGAAATTTTAGATTGATTTTGTGATGCTTTGTAAATCAAGGGAAGACGTTTCATTAAAATTAATTAAATCATAAATTTAGTGTCATATATTGTATAAGAATAAATTCTCACATTCGATACTTAAAGGGCTATAAATCTGTATACAGTATTGTTGGCCTTAGTTTGAGTTCTGAACTGTTAGTTAGCATTGTAATTCAGGAGGTATGCAAACTCAAAAATAAATCACTAACAGAGGGAATCTGAGTTCTTTAATGCAATAGAAATTAATCTAAGATGTTAGTTTTGTAGCTAAAGGAAGATGTCACTGAGCAAGTAATACTTGTAGTTGCCTTTAAATTACAGTTTTTAGAAACATTAATATTATTATGGTTTGTTTCTGAAATGTCCTCCACAGGTTCATTTGTTCAATGCTTCCTTGCCTTCTTGAGTCTCTATTTTGAAGGATATGGAAGCGTTAGGAGAAGGGACGTGGCTGTAGGAAATAAGAGTGGGCCTCTGAAGTAATTGTCCATTCCTGGTTCTGGCCATTATCATGCTTCCTGGGTTACTCTGAGAAGAACCGCTTCCATCCAGTTTAGTTCTCACATGCAAGAGCTTCCTCCCTTTATTTCTTCCTTTGACACATTGGGCTGAGAAACTAGAATCTATAAACCTATGCCCATCTAAATTGTTTCTGGCAAGTATTTGATTACAGTGATATAAATGTAATTAATACAGTCATAAATGGCCAATTTAGCAAGTAACACAGAATGATAGGTGCAAACTTAAAAGTGAAAGAGAAGAGTCCATGTTTCTGACGTATAAAAATGAGCTCCAAAATTAAATAAATAAATAAATAAATAATAAATAAAATTGGAAATATGAAATGTCTATGACAACCTTGTAAATGGCATGTATCTGCAAGGTTTTTGATTGTAATGTTGGTGGAAGAATAGTTTTCCACCAATCTTATTTATAATTACTTTTTGTAAAGAACTTAAGCTAACACAAGTAATAATTTATTACCCAATAATAAAAATAAAATATATGAAATCTTATTAGGCTATATTATATATGATTAATTTACCATTTTGAATTCCTCTCTGAATGAAATGGACAGATAAGATGGCTTCCAGCCGATGAGCAGGAGACTGGCAAAACACTAAATGACAGAGAAGTCAAAAGGCTTTTCCTGAACATTCCAGGGAAACAAACCTTGAATTCTAACTGTTATTGTCCTGTGAAGTTGAAATGTGATTTTCTGAAAAAATGCATCTTCTGGAGATGAGGAGATGCTGAAGGTGAAGCAGGTATGGGCAAGATCAGAGAATGGAGGCTGGAATTTGATCAGAGAAGCAAAGTAAGAGGAAGTTAATAGAGGTCCTACAGCTGCAATCTGCCATAAGAAGTTGGAGACCTGAAGAGAATAGACCAGGCAAACATGGACAGTGCTCTAGATCAGGACTGCCTTGAAACTGTTCCTGCATCAGGAAAGTGTTCTGTATGTACTACCCATAGGGTGACCAGCAGCCACATGTCACAGGTTAAATACCATATGCAGCTAATGGCTTCTGGGTTGAAATGTACCGCTATGGAGAATTTTAAACCACTCCTGTCTCACTACAGTTGCCCTTCTACTTGGGCTTCAAGTGGAATGTTTAACATAAAACATATTGAAACGTATTCTTTTGCTTAATACTCTCCGGGCCATTTCCTGGTTTGTTAATAATTTCAACACTACTAAGGCATGGTTCCTCACCATCTCACTTGCTCTATTCTTTATAGTTGTGTGAACTATGGAAGCATTGGATCATTTTACTTCAGGATATTTTCTACAATTTCTCTCATGGTAAAAGGTAAACACTACTGCCATCTACCATGTAGAAAGCAAAACAAAACAATGAAAATAAAAGCTCTGGAGTCTAGATTGGCAGTTTCTTAGAGAAAGAGACAATAGTATTTTATTTCTTGGAATGGCAGGAGACATAAGGACAATTTACTCCCCTCTCCCCACCAAAAGTTATTTACTGTTGTTGTTTGAGTGACATACAGCAGCTGGCATGTTGAACTGATTGCACTACTTCAATAAGCTCAGAGTATTTTTAATAAATTTTATTACACTGGGAATGATATTGAAATTTAGGAACATTAAAGGTTGCTAAAACAAAATAGTGTTTAATGTACGTACTTTTAAAGTTAAATATGAAAAAGTTTATACACATGAAACACATTTTTATCATTCGGAGCAAAGCTATATATCTTCTGACAAAGGCAGATAGGAAATCTGTCTCCAAGACAACCAGGTATTATTTTTTATTTTTTATTGTTCAGTATGATTCTGCATAGTCTATAGTGTTAGCTTTGAAGTGTATGTGTGTGTGTGTGTGTGAATTAAGGTGGAAGGAGAGAAGAAAACAATAGCAACAACACATAGAAATGCACAGTACTCAAATATGCTAGTATGGAGTGAAACTGATAGTTTTTCTAAGCTATGAGTGTTTTTAATTATTTGGGTCCATGCATATTCTTAGTTAATACCAAGAGCCTGAGAAACAACATTGAATCCTAAATAGACTGATTCTTACCTAATCTCTATTTAAATTTGCATATGTCTTCCTTCATCCATGATCTGTTCTTTATCCAGATATATAACTTCAGATTTCCAATGAAGAAGCATAACATATTTACTGGGCATAGGGAATATATGTTTAGATATCATAGGATTTAATTATAAATAATGCCATGATATGATGCAGTATATAACTACAAAATAAATCCTGGAAGAGTTCATCACAGATTGTAGTTGGCTTTCAGTATAATGCCATTGAATGTCTCTCTTTTTGAAATCCATTTCATCTTTATTCATTTTTCTTATCCTCTGAGTCAAATGTATCTTATTTCAGGATCAATTGCATAAGAAACAGTGTTTATTGAAGTATAGGCTAATAAAACTTCCCAAGTAGGGACACAGGATTTCCTATTAATACCCCTTGCTAAGGAAAAGCAAAATGTGCCTCATTCCTAGCTTTCTGAGTAGTCATTTGGGCCACATGTTGCTACTTAAGATTTTTCTGTTGAATTTCCAGGATGTCTCTTCTAAAGAAGGACTCCCTCACCAAGTTGGTTACAAAGTTTTGTCTCTGATTTGTTGCTAGGATACGCCTCCATAGGTAGGGAGAATAGAGAAGATAAAAGACAGATGACTCCCAAATGGTGACAATTACAGAGTAAGTCCCTAAATGACTGCAAGTGATTCCTTTATCTGCCTCCTTTGCCCAAAGGGGCATATTAGAGAGCAGATAATTGCCTTATGAACTCATGTTGTATACACAGATGGATTGGTTAGTATGAAAAAAAATGCATTAATGGCCTGTGAAATGCAGATGAAGTAATTATTTAGATAGATCCATCAAAACACAAACTTGTTCTCATCTCAAAAATTCAAATGAGTCTAAGGAGCATGTGGTGTGCCCCAGTAATTTGGCATAAACATTTCACTTCAAGTTGTATGAGTTAAGATACAAGCTTAATTTGTTACTTCAAATAACTATTAATCCACTTGCTTTGTGAATAACATTTTTATTTCAGTGTTTGGTATGCATAATCAGACATAATTTCACTTTCCTTTTGCAATAACTAACTAACTGCATGTTTTAAGTTATCAAAAAGAGCATTATGGTTGGGGAAAAATTAACTTAAAATTCTGATGTTCTCAAAATCAATATTTACACCATGGTAATCATTATTAGTAGATATCATAAAATGGTATAAAGCATTTTTTTAAGTAAGATATCAAAATTCTAGAAGGTACTCTTTTCTGATGTAGATCATTAAGATAATCATCTTTTCCCAGAGCACATCATTTTTGGCATATTCTTCTTCATGGGTTCAGCATCCCTGGGTCCCTGCTGTTAGATCTATTGAGATTGACTTTTCCTCAGTTCATGTTGTGTAGACTACATTTCCAGTTGAAAACTTTCAAAGAGATCATGCTGACTTGATGTCTGAGGTCTTTCATACTGTGATTTTCTTTTTGTACACTAAGTAAGTGAATATTTAGCATTTAGAGTTTTGAAAAACTTTACAATGCCTAAAAAGGTTTTGTTAGTTTGTCTTGTTTTGTTTTGTATTTTTAAGCTTGGGAAAGACTAAGAAAGTGGAGTTAAAAAACTCTGTCCCTGTATTACTCAACAGATCTGCTTTTTCACTGTGAGGGGGAAGAATTTTTGTCATCTCCTTTAAATGTTAATATAGAAACTAAGCCTCTCTTATATAAAACATTTCATCATTTTGAACATGAGCTTATAAAAGTTGTGGATTCTTCAAACTTAACAGTGACGAACTACTGCTGTATTGCACCATGGGCCAACTATCTGGAACAGTGTTTCCAGGTGAAGAAAATCACTAGGCAATTTATTAAAATAAAAAAACTATCAAGACCCACCACATATCACTAAAATCTGAATGCCCAAAACTGATACTGGGGAATTCACAAAGTGTTATTTTTCCTGTAACTAATTTTTCATGTTATTTGATGTTTTTGTTGTTTTGTTTTGTTTTTATATAAGATCTTGCTCTTTTGCTCTAGATAGTCTGAATAACAGAAATCCTCTTGCCTCCATCTCCAGAGTGCTGTGATTAACAGAAGTAGACCACAATACTCAATCTCATCAATGTGTATCTTTTTAAACACATTTTTAAACAAACTTGTTCTCTCTTATCTATCAGGGGAAAAAAACTCACAGAGTATTAATTTTTAAATAAAATGTCTGACTTCTTATTTAAAACATAAGGAAATTCATGTCTGGTACTGTTAATATAGTCAAAAGAACCTGAATAGAGAAGTCATAAAATAAAATTAAAGACATACATATAAAAAGTAATTTAAAATACATAAAATATGGAGCAGAGAACACTTGATATTTTTTAAAGCAGTCTAATTTGGGAAATTTAAAATGTATTTGTAACAATACAACTAGCTAGCTATTTATTATACATCTAGTTCTCTCACTATGTACATGTATGTTTAAAAGATAAATAAAATAGCTTCCTTTAAAAGGGGAAAACATATGCAATGAAGAGGTAGAGGATGTTAGAGATTCATCATATACAGGTAATACGGAAATTCTTCTCAAATAAGCTGTTGAACTGATACTGATGGTTACACAGAGTTTTGATAATATACTATATTTTATATGACAAGTTGAATATGGGTTAGAAATATCTTCTCTCCCTTGACACAGTCTATGTAAGTGGGAGAAGAGATTAAAAATCCAAATGACACCAGGGTCAGAAACTGTTAAGATGGTATACAAATGCTTTTTCTTCCTTTATGTTCATGCTAATAATACCAGCTATAGCTTTAAAAAGGATAATTAACAGAATTCTTTTCAAAAGGTGCCAATTTTAAAGTAATATCAAGCAAAAAGTAATAATGTTGGAAGCATTTATATGTCACCAATAACATAGTCTTTTTTATTTTTATTTTTTTATTTTCACAATTGAAATTCTGTTTATTTTTTCACAAACATTTAATAATACCTTTCTAACAACCTCTCATGTAAATTTTGCCTCTACAAACACAGCTGCCCAGATATTCTTAATTCTAAAAGAATCCATAGGATCTATTTTTGACTCTTAATACTAGAAATAGGTGTGTATGGTATCAAGTTATGCATTACTCTAATGCAGATGTATATAATTCCAAAAGGTTCCTAAAATTTAATTATTCTTTTTGTCTAATACAAAAAAACACACCAAAAAAAAATGTGCTTGCATAACTTGATACCATAGTCTTTTTTTAATTGACCATACATTCTCTCACATATAACAATGTTCTGCCATTTTAAGCATAGCACCAAAGGTGGAAACATCTAAGTATTTACATTTCAGTGACATCCCCTCGTCCTTGTAAGTCTGAGGGAGAACGAAAGAGTAAGGGAAATGAATTGGGTTGAGCATTGCACATTTGTTGTATTTGCAGTTTAAAGCTGAATTATCAAGACCATCTTGTGATGTAATCATCGGAGATAAAGATGTTTCTCTGCTAGGCTAGACATTTCTCAACACACCTTAATACACTTTGACATCCTTCTGGCTAGAGAAAATGATTGCTAACATATTGTTTCTGGTACTAGAGCCTATAAACGTGCAAGAAAAAAGAATTTATATCTGAAGATCAATATAACCCTTTATACCCAAGCCACACCATGGACCTCCCTTAGGGGCTATAATAATAGTGTTAGAATTTAATCTTTAACTGCATCAACCAGGAAATAATGCTTAGCAATATACCAAACAACTGATCTAAGTTGATGGAGAGGTTGTGTTATCATTGTGGCTACACTTTGGGAAAAGACTGTAGAATACAGCACAGATGAACATAATTTTATTATTTAACAACACTTCATACTTAGTTTTTTTAATCCAAAAATGCATAGAAACACCTGCATTAGTCAGTATTCTTCAGAGTGGGGAATAGAATAAGACTATGAAGAACAGAGGACAATTCTTGTAGGGTGTACTTAAGTCATACTGGAGGAAGAACAGTCTCGCGATATGACATCTTCAGTGGGCTAAGTCAGAACAGCAGATGACATGGAGGTTTCTGCATCACAAGGTCTGATTTGTGAAGACAGTGCTGTCGTCACACGTAGATTGTTCAAAGCCAGACAACCTGGAGGTCCAAGATCTCAAAGATGAGCTTGCCAGTTCTGAAAGACACAAGGTATTTTTCTTTTATTCCAGCTGAAAAGAGACCATCCACTGTAAGGATGATTCTTGATCACATCAGTAAGGACAATCTTCTAAGCTCAGTTTGTACATTTCAATCATACTATCTGAGAAGATTCTTCAAAGACATCGAGCTATAGCCTACCGATTGAGCATGCCTCATCACAGGCAAAGTGACACTCAACCCCCATTATGTTATAAGTCTTAAGAACATGCTTTGAAACAAAAACTTATTCCTGGCACTATTTAAAAAAATATTGCTTGTAGTAGTACAAAATAGGAGCAAAAGAAGAAATCAGTTCCTAGGAAGATTATGATCTAGTGCTCAGTAGTACGGCAAAGTAAGTATAATCAACATAATATGTCTCAAATAAATAGATGGTTGGGAATACTCAGCATCAAAAACTTTGAAAAGTTTAAACAGGAACTGCAGAAATGCTGAGTGCATATAAGAGCATTTCCTCCTCCTGTTTGTTTTTCTTCCCTAGGACCCATATAGTGATACTAACTATCTAATTCCAGTTCTGGAGGTTTCAGCATTCTCTTTTGGCCTCCACAGGCACTGCACACACATAATGCACCTAAATATAGGCAAAACATACATGAAATAGAAATAAATAAATATACTTTCCTTTTAAAAATTAAGGTGACATATATGCTAATTTAATTAGTTGGTCATTACTCATTATATGCACGAGTCAATATATTTTGTTCTCCATAAATACACATAAATATATCAATTATAATAGAAAATTATCTGAAAATATTAGGGGAGGTGGAGCTGAAAGTGATATTCTTTTTTTAAAACTCAATATGAAACTTAATATAAAAGATAAAACATTCAGAATAGATAAAAACCCTATACTGCAATAAAACTTCTCTTTTCTCTAAAATACATGAAACATAAAAAAAATAAAATAAAATCTAAAGCTCTTCAAGCCAGGTTAGGCTCAGCTACAGATAAAGAAAGCGTAGTAAGTCACAGCTAATGCTCACGGATGCACTGTGGCCACCACAAATTTCTGCTAAGCACCCTTTCTACAGTCTTTGTTTTGTTTTGTCTTATTGTGTGTGTATGTGTTTGTGTTTTAAATCACTTTATTCATCCATCATCTTTCAATGAGAAAAAGAATGTTTTTGCTTAAAGTGAGTACATCCCCTGCTTATCCTTGCGGGTTTATGATACCTCGTTCAGGAGGATATTCTCCAAATCCATCCATTTGCCTGAAAATTTTAGGCTATCATTTTTTCTCACTGCTGAGTAGTACTCCGTTGTGTAAACGTACCATAGTTTGTTAATCCATTCTTCAGTTGAGGGGCATCTAGGTTGTTTCCAGGTTCTTGCTATTTATTACGAACAATGCTGCTATGAACACAGTTGAACTAATGCTTTCAGAGTGTGAATGTGTGTCTTTAGGATATATGCTCATTAGTGGTATTGCTGGATCCTTGGGCACAGTTATTCCCAGTTTTCTGAGAAATCGCCATACAGCATTCCAGAGTGGCTGAACAAGGTTACACTCCCACCAACAAAGGACAAGTGTTTCCCTTGCTCTACATCCTGTACAGCATAATTTTGGACAGAAGTTTCCTAATGATAAACTAACTCAGCCTTGGGTATACAACAAGCTGAAGACATGTTTACTTTGAAACTCTTTGCAGGGAAGTATTTATGGCTTCTTCCATAAAGATGAGATTTGTTGATTTAGAAACAATTCTTAAGATAAGACTATAGGAAGAAAGACAGAGGTAAACATAATAGCACACAGTTGTCAAGAATAGCCTGTCCCTAAGGTAACAGAAATTACTTAGCATGTTGTGTTGTACAAATGACATCTGTTACATGAAGGGGTTTTATGGACTGAGAAACAATTCTCAAAACTTGGGAAATGGTGTCTACAATAAACAAATAATACTCCAGGGGATTCTTGTGAAGCCTAGCCCTACAGATGGCAAAAGATGACCAAGTTGTAAACTACATTCTTTGTCAGCATTCTTATTGGGCTAGCCATCTTCTTTCTTTGAAGGTTTTAGTATATATGTCTACTTTTTTTTTTCCTGGTTTTCCTAATGCTTATCTGTGTGCACAGGGGCCTCTTTTTCTCTACTTGTGCTTCATCATAAAGTTGAAAAACATTATCCTATTTTGGGGCCCCATGTTGTTTTCCATGAATTTCTACTGTTTGGAGATATAACTTCCTTCCCCATAGGCTTATGTCGTATATGTTAGTTTTTTATTTGAATAATATCATCACCACTGTTATGATAATAGAGAAAAATATCAATTTCACCAAGGATTTTACTCTCCGATAGACAATGGAGGACATCAGTGAACTTTTAATGGAGTTGCTATTTTTGTGAGCTCTACTTCTGTTCTCCAAGTTACCCAGTTGTGTATATCTCGATAACATGTTATCTCAGATTTTCTTGTTTAAAATAGAAGTGTTACAAGCTTTCGTTCCTAGACAAAGGACTGTGGCAACAAAGGAGTGCTAAGAGTGGAGGAATTAGTGTATCTCAATGGTGAACTCGCTAACTGATTATCCAGTACAAGGTGGTCGGTCAGTTCTAAAATTGTTATGTGTGCTCATGTGTTCATTCATGTGCAAGTATCTAATTAACCAGGTGGTATTTTAAATATATAGGTGTAGATAGATAGATAAATAGATATAATAGATATAGGTAGATAGTTATAGTAGATAGATATAGATATACATTTGAAAAATAAATACAGAATGTAGCACATGGAAAAAATTGGAGAAAAAAAGGAAAGGGGGAGCAATGCAGTTATATTTTAGTTTAAAAGGTTAAATAATTTGTAGAGCTGGCTTAGTTTGTACTTGCACTTCTCTATTGAACCACAAAAATGACAGCTTGCTTCTCCATGACAAACTAGCAAAGGGAAAATGGAATAAAAAAGACAAAATCCATAGACTCCTTATAACCCAATATTCAATGTGGGATACCAGGGTCCTTGTCATAATTTTACTTATAGAGATTTAGGAGATGTACAAATTATGAATATGCACAGTTTATGTAAACTTATAAGAGCACTGGAGGCCATCTTAGATAATACTTAGCAATTAAAAGATAATAGGAAAAATACTATTTTATCACTACATATAATAATACTTTGTATTTTTCACAAATGATAAACTATGGTTATAAATTTACACATTAAGGTACGGGTTGTTTTAAACATATCATATATTCTCATAGTTAATATTGATAAAAAGCATCTTGCTCTCTGACTTGTCATGGCTGAAAGTATGAATGGCTTCCTGTCCTCACATGATTATCAGCAGTGTTAGGATCTATCATCTAGAATATGAGGATGCACGCAATATCTTACAGCATGCTTTTTCACCTTTATGTGAAAGTGTATATATCCAAGTAAGAGGATACTGTTCATGTTCTGTAACTCTGATTTAAAATGGGAGACATAATCATAATTACTCAACAATCTTATTCACTGAAGACTGTGTCTATTGTTGCACCAGCGATTATAATAGGAAAGGGGGGGGGGTGTTATTCCCTGCAACCCTTTTAGGACAGGCTATGAAGCCATCTGCAGTAATGTTCTTTTCTGCTCAGGAAATGATTGGTAGCATATGGCAATGTCAAATGATTTTAATTTATCTTTTATTAAGCACAAAGCAACATGTCATCTCTTCAGTAGACTGGAGATTGTTTGCTTTTTTTATTATGAACCACTACACAAAGGATATTTTCTACTCATTTCCCTAGTGTTATGCAAAAAAAGCAGAAAAAGAAAATAGTTTCCCTAAACATACATAGAGTAAGAGTTTCTAAAGAGTAACTTTACAAAAATGAATTTAATTCTTCATATTTTAACAATAAAGTTATGTTTTAAGTAACTAGTTGTATAATATTGAAAGATCCAAGGGAAAGAAAAAAGTAAGTCCTTGAAGAGACTAACTGTATATTTTGGTATAAAAGTAAAAGAAAATTATATTTACTCAAATATAAATATAATAATCCTTTTTCTTGGGATGATGAACAGAGAATTTCCCCTGAGTAATCTCAGCTCTGTCAGATTCTGCTGGACTCAGGGTGGGACTGTGTGGGACCCTGTGACCAAAAGTGCCTGGAACTTACTTTGTATGTTTCTGATACAGCTTCTATATTTGTTAACAACAAGACACCACATTACTAATTTCTGTCAAGTTCTTTTGCATATGAGAGGTGCAAACATGTAGTAGTTGACATTATCTGATAAACTTAGATGTGTTTTTAAACATACTTAAAGTTGGACACTTCCCAACATATATTTTACTTCTCATTTGAAGTAATTCTCCTAGCAAAAGCCAATGATGAAGGATTATAACATTTGATAGTCTAGAATTAATAAAACAATCATAATTATGTATTATTATATCTCTAAATCTCTTATAATTTAAATCAACATATAACATTCATTAAGTGAAAAACTCCCATAAAAATCATAATTGTCATTTTTTTTCAATAGAAATTTCTACTTAAACCTGATATTGAGTGAAAATATCCAAAGCTGGATACAAAACAATTGGTCATACTGTCTGTAACATTTGCAGTGCTGTTAACTCCCATAGATTAGGGGCTAAGCCATTTTTATTTATTCCATATAAAAATCTGACTCCTTGGATCCCTCTAGAGGAACACCTGACTCACTCTTGAGAGAGGGGGGAGAAAACTGGATCTGCCAGGAGTGGAGACTGAACTAAGAAATATTGGGACAGTGGGACAATGGGACTGTCAGCTGCCTGCCCAGGGAGGGGTTGAGGAGTTGTGAAGAGAGAATGAACTGATATGTTGGGAGGGGGAAGGGATCTTGAATAAGGATATACAAGGATAGAAAGTGTGACTTCTTTGTTCATAATAATAGTAATAATAATAATAATAATAATAATAATAATAATAAAATAAAAAAATCTTTAATAAAGTCATTTGCCATTTGATGAATTAATAATTTACTTAGGAAAACTAGCTTTTAGTAGCATATTTATATAAGCTTAAGCATTTGCCTAAATTCATCCTGAAAGTTGAATATCAGATTTAAATGATAAGATTAAATAGATACATTAAATAGATATATGAAAAATCCTGAATTCTAGGGTTGGTAATAGGTAACAATTAGTAAAACTGGTGAACAAAAACTTTCTGGCGTTCAGGCCCAGACAGGATTTCTCTCAGAGCTTCAGGTTGATGCACTTCTTCACTGGTGGGGGATTATTTTTCTACTGTAATCTCTTCTCAGGAATCAAACTTATATCAATTCTTTTTCAATAAATTTTTGTTGGGACAGTGATGGCTCCACACAAAGGCAGTGAAAAAACAAGCAACAATGAAGATATAGGTCTTATATATCCCAGCTAGGCAGGTTCTCTGACATGGCCATAGGGGCCAAGATTGCTAGGTGACTGTATAAACAATGGAAGGAACTTGCAGCTCATTGATCTTCTAATGCATCTTCCCTAGATTTTGTGAAGACTTGGTTTGCATTCCTAAACTTTCAAGTTGGGATTTTGTGTTAATAAATACAGGTACAAAGAGGCCTTAGATAACTTACTTGGTTTAGTTAGTTCCTAATAGCTCTCTTATCAGTAGGAAAGGCGACTTTATGACATGCCAGTGAGTTATCTTGTCTGTGGCTGACATGGCATGCCAAAGAGAAGTTTCAAATGTGTTACCACTATGTTTGATAGTACAAGTAATCGTAGGAAAGGCAGACAGTAAGTCTGCTCTGGGCAGAGGGACTAAAGCCTGGAAGATCTTATCTGTGTGACTGTTTTCTAACTGAGATAGGGAAATATTTATATATATATATATCCATAAATTCCAAGAAAATAACAGATAGAATGGGCTACCTTCATACACAGAAATCTTCTGTAGGAAGAGGTCATCACCTGCAAGGACAATTAACACCAAGATTCCTTGAGATCTGGGTATTTCCTCCATCAGAAGTCCTTGACTCTGATGAGTCAGCCTTGTAGCACCAACACTCCTATTCATATTTCTGTAGCTTCCAGAAACTGGTAAAAATTTCTGAGGTTCAGTCTTGACACTATGGACTGAAGACCATACACCTAGACAAGTTTTTGTTTGTCATACATGTCTAACTTTTTTTTGCACCGATGAATATTCTAATACTTAAATAGAAAACAAATACAGATGTGTGAAGCTTCATCATGATTAATTCTTAGATAATTCCAAGCCAAATGCTTCTGTGGATGCTTTGTGATGGCTATTGAGGTTTAATTCTTTAACAATGCTGTGATGAATGGGCTGGTGCTTGTTAAAACAGTATTACCTAGAATACTTCCAGTAGAGATTCAGATTCAACCTGGAATTACATCTTAATGTATATACTAGAAACATCCACTATGTATTTCTTACTAAAGATTTAAAGGAACCGGCACTTGGTACGTATTTAAACTACTAAAAACTGCACAGTGATTGAAAAGGAAACAGCTAATGGAAGACCTCATAGGCAGATTGAAGTGCACCATTTCTCTGTGAAAAATGTTGCTTTCTTTTATAATGATTTCGACATAACATATGATCTCTCATAAAGCATGTCTCAGTGTTGAGATAAGACTAACGTGTACCTAGATGTTTTCATTTCATATAATCACATATGGTTCTTCCTAATCAATGACATTAAGAAGAATGGTACTTATGCATGAAAATAATCATCTTGAAGTCACAGTGTAGGTGTGTGTGATAGAAGCAGTTAGTGCACTGAATGATGTCTGTGGAAGTGACTGGGCCTCAGCAAGACCCTCATTCCTTTCAGTATCTTCACTGAAAAGCTGAGAGAGCTGTAAAATGATCACATATTTTCCAAAGTCAGAGGAGTGTCCTGGAAATGAAAGTGTGTTTGCTTTGATGCCTCCTGCTGTAACAACCTCTTCCTCAGTCACAGTTCATTAACACCTGTTAAATAATCACTTACAAAACCACCCCTTGTTTAAAATAGCTTCCTAAATAATAATCAGCCGCTGCACTTATTGAGACTTATGAAAATGAGGGCTCTTTTGTGTGTTCTTGACGTTAATAGAACTTTTATTGTAATGTGAAGGCTTTTGAGAAATAGTAAATGCTGATTGTTTTAGAAAGCATCACCTTAACTGCCACATGAATACATCTTTGTTATAAAAACTAAAAAGCCATAATACTACATGAATGTGTTGACTCAGTGACAAGCTACTTCTTTCCGGCTCTATGCCATCAGGGTAGCTAATTACCAAGTGCATGTGCATACACACACGTGTGCGCACACATGTGTGCACACGCGCACACACACACACACACACAAACACATGTTTTAATGAATTTCTGAAAGTATTATGTCTACTCAGTTAGCAAATGCACCATAGAGATTTGTTTAATTCAAATCCCATATACCTGACTCATGTGTGATCCATACAAAATATTCTTTTTTGACTGTGTTGTAATTTATGTGAAGACTGATAACTCATATATAATTATGTCATTTCTTGGATATATGTCCAACCATGGAAACCCAACTTGGATTTTCTGATATCATATATCTTCTATAATTGACATTTCTATATTTTCTGGCATTTGTGCCCCAAACATTCAAACTAACCAGTTTATACCATAATAACTATTATTTCAGGGAGTTAAGGCAATTAGAGTGTCATTGTTTCTTCCTCAATATCAAATGAGGCATATTTTAAAAATTAGTAATATACCATGGTAATTTTATTTTACACCATATTTAAAAGATGAATATTACCAATGTATCTAACTTTGACTGTTGGAGGATGAATTAGGCAGTTCCATGTCTTATGTGTAAACAGGGCACCCAAGTTCATGTCATTATAGCCACATGAAAGCTGGATGTGGCAGCACACATGTGTAACCACAGCAGTTAGATGAGGTGCTTTTCAGCTTATTGTCCAGGCTGCCTAACCCAATCTATGGACTCAAGGTTCAGGGAGAAGCTGTTTCAAAAAAAAAAGATACATAACCAAGGCATTTATCCCGGTATTCAAAACAAGAATACAGTAGGTGAAACACTGTAAAAATACAGTGGCTTCTAAAGCAGAGCAGAGAAGCAAAGGGAATTTCTCTTCTGGACACAGAGTTTTCCCCTTTTGTGTCACCTCTTCAGTTTCATTTGAAAAGACTTTGGATGTTAAACAGTGGTGATGCATGCTGTTTTAAATCCCCCTAAAAAAATCAAAAATTGAGCCATAATAAAATGACCTGAAGGGCATAGTAAATAGTAGAACTGAGTACTCATTAAATTTTTGGAGGCTTACTAAATTGCCAGTGGTTTAACTAAGACTCCCTGGTATTTATTTCTCTCTTAAATCAAATGTGAAAGGTTAAAAATGATGTGATAGAAAGAATAGAGGAAGATACTCATTTGGACCTCTTCCTCACATGTATAGGCTCTTGCAAACACATGTACATACACATGCATATTCTCCACACACATGAACAATGGAGAGAAAAAGAGACACAGAGAACTTGTTTAAGTCTTTGGAGTTATCCCAAATGTCTTACATTTCATGTCTGATTTTGGAATAATTTGTAAGTTTTACATTTGCATGGATACCAAATAGTACATCAGAAACTATGTTATGATTTACTAAGGCATTATACATATAAAAAAAACCTAATTATTTGGTTTACTAACATGGGATCTCTCAATTGAGCATCAGGTTTTCATTGTTACTGGTATTCTCGTTCTTTCTCTGGATCACATGAGCACAAAGCTTTTTCCTGACAATCTTCTGTTAGGAATAATTAATAATAAGTTAGCTCTTTTAATGATATAAACATCTCTATTTACTGTCCATCAAGATTTAACAAAAATACTTAACTGTGGACTAAATATTTTTAAAATTGCATGCGGATCAATGTAGTATGAAACTGAATGTGTTATTCTTTATTTTGGAAGCATTTACAACTCTAGCAGACTTTTCTTTCTGCTTGGTTGGTCAAGCAGACTACCTCTGTCCTACTTGAGAGACAGCCTGCTTCAGGCTGCTCTTTGACCTCCATCTCCAGCCTTACCATCACCAGGAACGTGTGGAAAGAGGACCAGCCCCATATTGCCTTGCTTCACAGCAGTGCTTTGATTATCTACAAACTGTAAATGAGTTTTCCAAATTAGGTTAAAAAGTTTCCTGAATATTCCATTCTTATTTTCCCTCCAACAATTGCCCCAGTTTGTTTCTTTCTCTGTACAAAGTTATAAGAAGAAACAAACTTGGAAATGCCAGCATTTTACCAATATCCATGTCCGATACACAAACGTAATTCTCCTCACTGCAATGTTCTAGAATTGCACAGAACTACAGCTGTTCTAAACATCTCTTTCCTGTTTTTAAAATGTAATCATTATTCAAAACTTTAAAAAGCTCTAAATTACAAAGATATGTAACATATTTAAGGCCTCAAAAGGATAAATATTGTATTTTATTTGTTTTTAGTCTTTTTGTTATCAAAACTCAAGAAAGTTTCATAGCTACTAAACTTTCTTGGAAACAAATTCTTAAATTAATTTCACTATTACTAGTTACTGCTTATGTATTGGTTGGTACAGAAAACTTCTTTAATAAATAATCATATATATTGGACACATCTGTAGTATTTTAATTATGTTCAAGAGAATGATGGCTAGGTTAATATTAGCATTTTAAAGTGGGTACTGAAAACTCCTCAGGTTAATTCAACATGTTAAAAGATTAGAATAATTTTAAATCTACAAACATTTAGAATTTATAATCATGGGATGCATGTGTTCACATTTTCCATGTTTTCTCTTTGAAACATTGTGTTTTTACACTTTGCAAATAAAATAAAGGCAGCACATGCATATATACATAAATAAATAACAATTGTTATTGTTTTATTCTCCTACAAAAGACAGTAGCAGGTGATAGACAAAGAAAGATTACAGCCCTCTCTTAAGAACAGATGGAACGAAATATTGATGTTTCTGTGACTTGTGAGTTCCATTTACAACGACCATCTGTGTGATTGTTTTGTCCTGTGTGTTCTGATATCATGTACTGTACTGTACATGTATCAAGGCAGGGTCTAAATGGCTCGGATCATCCTGTGTTAAGACATTCTCATGCTGGAAAGAACAAAATAAACTTCTGTAGCATTGGTGTGGAATCATAGGGCAACATCAGAGATCAAAACAGAGAGCCATAGACCTGATTTAAATGCTGAAATTACTAAATTCACCAGACAGTCTGGAGACCGGTAAAAAATATGTTTGGTATTTGCAAAGGCTCTGAGGGAAGGTTTTTTGATTTTAAAAAAAAATGTAATTGTCAAACTAGGTTAAACAGTGCTGCCGAAGTGACATGAAAATGGATGGAGCCTTTGTATGTAATCCCAACACTTAACTTTACTGATTTCAGCAATGTGGAAAAAATCAAGGGTAGTAATTCCTTTTTTAGCTCATAATGTCTATTCATTTGCAAATTTGTTTCTGGGAAAGTTTGAATTTTGGCTTTTTGGAAAATGACTTTATTTTACACAAAGGTCATTCTAAAATGTCAACTATTATGTGGTAGTTGCTTGTGTTTCTTTTCTCCCTTTTTTTTTCTTAATGGCTGGAAGAATATTTTTTTCAAGATTGTTTTGGAGATTAAACTAGTGTTTTGGGGTAATGGGAAATTCTTGTTCTTTGAAACCTTAGGCTTGAACAAAATATAGAGTACTGTTACATAGAAAAATTAAATTCTTATGTGATTCAACTGTGACCTTTATTAAGTGATTAACAGACTGCTGCAGGAGTTCAGTTCTTTCTCAGTCATTTACTAAGAAGAACTGAGTATTGCTCTGGCAGTTACTTTTTTATTATTATAGTTTAAAACCATTATAATCTCAACCAGAATTAATGCCAATTCATCTAAGTAACTTATGGGCATAAGGAATTTATATATAATATATTATATATGTCTGTTTATTTCTATGCTACTTCCAGAATTCATCTAAGGTAGCTCAGTACTCACACTTTCAAATACTTCATTTGAAATGTAAATTTATCATATTCATGTTCAATAATGATGTCCCTGGTTGAGACAAAATTACAGAAGCATATGGTTGGCACCAACGGGTGAGAAGCATTATAAACATCACTCACCAGCAAAGTATCTTAATATCACTTCACATTGTGAAGCTCTTAATTTAGCATAGTCTCCTCCCCATGACATATGAAATAAAAATCTACAAAACATTTAGAAGGAACATACAGCTGTGATGAAAAGTCTCTGAACAGATATTCACCTGATTCCATATTAATTATATTTGAGTTTTTCCACCATGGAAATACCATACAGCTGTGCATCAGTTTATAGAAGAATAATATACAAAATAAGTTTTTCTTTCTTTCTCTTTTCTGATTTTTAGACATAGTTCATATTAGAGTGTAATGATGAACAAGTCACACAATCTATTTAAAACCCATTGTTGCCATATATAAAGTACAAATAATATTAATATGAGCTAATGTGGTGGTATATTTTATATTTGATAAAATCAGCCTGGTATATATATATATAAATTTATATATATATATAAAAAAAACAGAATTAACCACAGTCAAGCCACAAAGATCAGAGAGTTGTAAATCACACTTTTAATCCTAGCACAGGAATGACAGTTGGTAACTCACACCTTTAATCATGGCAGGGAATGTCTGAGTGGTGACCTACCCTTTAATCCCATAACTCAGGAGACAGAAGTCTTTCTGTGTTTCTGTGAGTTTAATGACTAACAACCAAACAGTTGTAAACTAATATACAAAATAGCACTTATTTGCCCTGCCTACAAGACTGGAAGGTATTCCAGTTACATATCAGGGTGAGTTCTGTCAATGAAGAAACAAATAATAAAAATAAACATTACCACATAATATTAAGGTGTTTAGAGTAAATTCATGTTTTCATCATTTAATAATCCAAACTCAAGAAATACTGCCATGAAAGGACACTTGTAAATTCAACAGTGAGGTCTTATGAATATGGTGTAAGTGATCCTGTAGAGAAAATAAAATTAAATAGAACAAAATGCTTCAATCTTGAAAATGTGTTATAATATAGAAGAATCAGCAGGTGCACCATAATAACTGTGATATTCAGAAGGTTGCGGGAGACAATGCAGCAGCTGAGAATGAATGCTGCTCAGGTAGTATACCAGAGCTTGGTTCCAAATACCCACTTAAGGTTACTCACAACTCCTGTAACTCCAGCTCCAGGGAATATGATACTCTCATTGAATTCCTCTGGCACTGACTTCACATGCTCAAAGTCACATGCAGATACATATGTACACATATTTTTTAATTAATAATAAGGTCTTTAAAAAACATCAAGAATAGGAATGCAAATAAACAAAAAAACATTTAAACTAGGAAAAGACATAAATTTAAGATTATCTTTAGGATATAGGAGACCAAAAGTGATCTAGAAAGGATACACAGGGGCTGGAGAGGTGGCTCAGAGGTTAAGAGCACTGACTGCTTTTCCAGAGGTCATGAGTTCAATTCCCAGCAAGCACATGGTGACTCACAACTATTTGTAATGGGGTCTGGCGCCCTCATCTGGCATACAAAGACACATGCAGGCAGAACACTGTATACATAATAAATAAAATTTTAAAAAAAGGAACACAAATGACAAAAGAGTAGAAAAGAAGCAGTCAAAATGACTTCATTGTTAAATAGTTTGCATTCAT
Source organism: Sigmodon hispidus (assembly GCA_004025045.1). Taxonomy (NCBI): domain Eukaryota; kingdom Metazoa; phylum Chordata; class Mammalia; order Rodentia; family Cricetidae; genus Sigmodon; species Sigmodon hispidus. The sequence goes on from PVIH01015758.1 coordinate 37,474, forward strand.
TCCTGGCATCCACAATGCACATCACAGCCACCTGTAACTCCTTTAAGGGAATCTAATGCCCTCTACTATTCTCTGTGGTCATGTGCAAATACCTACACATATGTACACATAATTAAAAATAAAATGTTGTTTATTATTTTAAAAAGGAAGAAATAAATTTGAAAAAGTAAGAGTAATAGAAAGTAAGTATGGAAGCACTGTAAGGAGTTAAGTAAATTAAATACTAATTTGGACACTGTAAAGGAAAACATTTAAATGCAAGGCAGATCTGAGAACTTGGTCTAGAATACAGTTTGTACAGTTAGGTGGTACCATTGTTCAATAAAAGTGCTCTCCCCTTTACTGCTCTCCCTTTATTTTTCCAGATATTTTAAATCTCCTACATTATGCGATACAGAAAAAAAAAAAAAAAACGCAATTGACAAAGTTTCTACTCTAATGAACCTTAGAGTGTAGTATTTACGGTTATAACCATAACATTAAAAAAATTTCTTCTAAGGAATTATAATTGGATCTTAGAGGATGATAGAATAGAGAGTTTGCATTTAGTAATCAGAAAGGCTGACTAAAGAAAGTGAAACTTTAGCTTAAGTTAGAAATAAAAGAAAGAATCAGCCATTTTATCATCATAAATTTTCTACTTAAGAAAATCAGTTAATACAAGGAAAGCATGATCCATACATTTTAAGCAACCTACATAAGGTTATTGTGGCTGGGAAGGGTTTGCACTGTGCTTAGAACACTGAGAAACCATATAAACGAGATGATGCCATGGAGACTTTACATTTTAAAGAGATCTGCGTGCCTGCTATTTGAAAAGTGGATTTTACACAGAATAAATTGTGCTGGTAAGCAGCAGTGTTTTTGATGGAGGTGGTAGGAACAATGGATCAAGAGATAGAATAGTGGGCTTTGGGCTAGAATAGTTATAGTGGAAATGATAAGCCATTGACAAGTTTTGAAAATGTATGACATGAAGAGATATCAGAAGTTTGAAGTTGGTAGGATATGGAGTTGCCAAAACGATAGGCATTTCAGCAGCTCCAGGATTCAGAATTAAATTTGTTTAGGGATCATTATGATATTCATTCCCCATATTTCCCTTGCAGAGATTAAAAGCATAACCCTTTATATGACCAAATTTTCTTTTTTGTGCATAACCAATAGTTAGAAAGTTCTTAGAGATTTGACTCATATTTAAACTCTCTTAATAAACCCTGTAGTTCATTTTCTATTCCTTTTGTTATAGATATAATTACTTTAGATTATTTTCCTATAACAAAATATAATGACTTCTTAATTATTAAGAACTATTAAAAATCTATTTGTATATCACTGGTATTTACATTTCAATATTTTGAGTGTTTAATAACTTAAATTATTTCTAGATTTCTTACTAGACTTTGTCTATAGTGCTTCAGCTTTTGGCTTACAAGACCTTTTCCTGAGATGAGCCTGCACTGAGCTACACTTTTTGAGGCAGCTCTTGCTCCTTTTCTCCTCTTACTGTTGTGAGTGCCTTTAATCACACACACATTTTATTTATTGATTTCACCAATAATAGAGATCACAGCCAAATGCTATCCTGTTTAGATGTTTTATATATCATGCATTCATTTAAATATATAACTAAATGGGCTTCAGTACAGCTGACTTTTCATATTGCCTTTATGCTTTAATTATAAACAGGCAAAACTTAAAAATTCAATAAATTATCTTAAAACCAATACATATCAATTATATTTAAAATTATGTTAAGGAATAATATGCCCGGTGTATACATTCAAATAGAGTGTAAGTAACTGGAAAAATGACAGATAAGACCCAAATGAAGACAGTTTCTCATTAGCTAATTTTAATTATTTCTCTTACTTCTTAATGGTAAAGCTCATTATATTTGAATAATCAGTTAGTATCTCTTCCATAATTTGTAACATCCATTGATTTATTTCTAATCTTTCTGTTACATAACCAATTTCCAAACTTTTAAAAATCATTACTATTTTGCTATCATAGTTAATGGATATTTCCAATTTTAATCCCCCAAGATGTAGTATTTTATGTCAATTTTTAACCATGTAGGATCACTGAGATTTGCACAGATGCTTTAGCCTTTTGGGGTAACCTTTAACGTCATAAATTCAAAGAAATACTTTGCATAATGCTCTAGAATTTGGAATAAAGTTCACGTTCCTCTTAGTTACTGGAACTTCTTTGAGGGAACACTTGACAGAATTTATGCATTCATTTTTCTGTTGCTGCTTTGTATTTTGTTTCTGGAGTATTTTTCCTTATTACCTCATGTCAATCTCAACATGGAACAATGCCTTTTTCTTTAAGTAGTTCTAACAAAGTGCAAGTAGATTTTATGGTAAAAGTTAGATAGAAATGCTTATATTTAAGTGTCACTATCTTTAATATTAATTTTGAATTCCAAAAGGAATTCTTATAGTTTTCTCTGTTTTTATGTTTGAGATTTTTTTCTGCAATTGTCCCCTTATTTTTCCTCATGATTTCTTTCCTTCTTTCTTCTTTCTTCTTTCCTCTCCCTCCTTCCCTCCCTACCTCTCTTCCTCTCTCTCTCTCCATTTCTCCCTCTTTCCTTCTTTCCTTCCTTCCTGTCTTTTTTTTTTTTTTCATGACAGGGTTTCTCTGTGTAGCGGTGGCTGTCTTGTAGCTAGCTCTGCAGACAAGGCTGTCTTCAAACTCATAGAGATCTGCCTGTCTCTGCCTCCTGAATGTTAGGATTGATAGCATGCACTACACTGACCACTTCCTCAAAATTTCTTAACTTTAAGCCCTTTCTCAGCTGTCCCCATGAGCTCTATGTACTCTGAGTGGTGGCCTCAGCGAACTTGTCATTGTTACTCTTCTATAAGCAAACAATCTTCTTTTATGTCTTTGGCTATTCTGATTCAGTGCCTTTCTATACATACACAAATGGTTCATCATGATGTTTTGATAAGTCTGAGGTGTTTTCTATACTATATCTGCTTGACTTATTTTTGCTTTGCTACTTATTTATTCATCAAATGTTTATTTTTGGAACTGAAAGTTTGTTGAGCAGAAATTTAAAACATACAACAGAAGCAGCTGTCCTAAGAGAAATAATTAGCTTGTTTTTATAAATGCTAAGTTTGCATACAAAATATGCAAATGTTTAGTGTAGGTAGTTTGAAAAATAGTGGTGGGCCTACCAGTATCAAAGATGGTTGTGTGCTTAAAGGTTATTTTGGCTATGTGGGGTGCAGTGTGATTTTTGAGGAAGGCAATGTTGAAGCAGAACCCAAAGTAAGCACAATTATGTAGTAGATTACCTAGGTAATAGAAGTCACATATAGGGAAATAGAAAAGAAGAGAATTTAATCTGTCACCTCTGCAAGCCATGGGAAATGAGCTTTAAAAGAAAGTTTGTGGAGTAGGGAAAGGCATGCAAGTGTCAAATACTGAATGGATCAAGTAGAACGTGACAGTTCCTGAGAGGTAACTCAATAACTCAATTTCAAAAGTTTCATTTAACTAACAAAGTCTGAAGTCACATTGCTTGATCTTTTTGAGTAAGAAGTGAACCAAGGAATAGTGTTGTGAAAGTTTTCATTACAATAATGTTCAGAGAATGAAATAGAAAGTTTCTATATGCACTCTTTAATAATCAGAAACCAGGAGCTTTTTCTAAAGAAAGTTCTTAATGAGTCTAGAGAGACTGGCATGAAAGTAGACTGGAGATATTCAGAAGCTCAACAACATAAAAGTAACAAAGAACAGAGGAAAGTTATTTAAGAAGGTGAGTGTACTCCAGGCACACTGCTGAAATGCTGGTGTAGAATTGCAATGGAGCATCATATGCCATGTATGCTGAAGGATCATGAATGCCTAGACATACACTGGCAACTTTTCAGAACTCTATGGATACAAAGAAAGATCTAAGGCCTGAGTTTCTTTGAAGGATGGGGTGGAGTTTTGCTTACCATGTTGGGGGTAGTGAATTCAATTCCCAACAATGTCTTTTTAATGCTTTTAAGAAGACAAACACTTTTGTGAGGAACTAATCAAGGTAGAATTATCTTCAAAGTTCAGTGGAATGGGAAAAACAGTTTTTTAACTTATATTTCTAGCCCTAATATTGAACTGGGATATCAAAATATATAACCAAATGTATTCAGAAAAATGTAGATGAAGCCACAAGATTTAATAGTTCAGTCTAAAGTACTAATACATGGGGTATAGATTTTTGCTATAATTGGCATGCAGGTGTCAAGACATTGAAAGGGACAAATGCCCAGATTTCTGGCTCTGTTTATGATACCATTGATACTGAATACATACCTTGGTAAGGTAAAAGTGCACTCTCATATATATATATATACAACAATAAGTATTCAATACATTGACCAATCACACTAAACTTTCTATGAGAAAATATAATCAAATTTCTAACAAGCTAAAGGAAATTATGAAGATAAAAAAGAGAAAAGAATAGGAAAGCCTGCTAAAGAGAAACTCATGCATGGTAAAAGTAGGTTTAATATTTTAGTTCATGCAATAAGTACACTGATTTTAAATTCTCCAGAAAGAGTAAGAAGGTCAGATGTGATTTCAAAGCTTCAACTATATATTTATAGCAAATACATATCCAAGTGTTGGCAACACAGAAACAGGGAGCAACAACACAGGGATGACCCATCAGTGTGGGGGCACAGTTGGAATCATCCTGTAAACACTAAGCAAGATGAAGATGCTGAACATTTGTAAGCATCAAGCACACCAAGAAGATGGCAATGCATGCCTTCTCTTTCTATGCCACTTGCAGAAGAACATAGCAGATAAATATTTGAAAGAAATTTGTGAAATAATCTAGCAAATTCAAAATGTGTTTTCCCTCAGAAAACATGCCTCAGAAATCTCTTTGGTAGCAAAATTCTTACTTTTATTTTTAATATATATGTTAGCATGTGTGTGCATGTTTATGTATGAACACGTGTATGGCACAGTTATAGGGAAACAGGCATATCCATGTATCAATGGATACAAGCTACTGTGTTTTGCTTGGGGCTAGTATTGAAACTATGGGGTAAGAAGTAAGGTAGGCACTTTACCATCAATCTCTTTTCTTCTTTTATTTTCTATCCTTCTTTCTTTCTTTATAAAATAAAGTCCTTCCCCCCTCCGTGTATCTCCTTGCTCTCCCTTCCTTCCCACTCCCAATCTCTCCCAGTCAGTCTTCATCCTCCCTTTTCCCCATCCCTCATCTTTTCACAGCAAAGGGCAAGAAGTCCCAAGGAGGATCAGCTCAGCATCCATCCCAGGCAGGTCCAATTTCCTCATCCTAATGTCTTAGCTCCAGCCTTTCTATTTTTTTATTTGGAGACAGCTTCATTACTTTGCCCTGCTGACTTTTAATTTCCTACCTGCCTTCCTCAATCTCTAGGATATCTAAGAATACAGATTTTCTTTTCATCGTTTTGTTTTGTTTGAGATATATCCCTTCTACATATCTCTACTAGGTCACAAACTCACTGCTCAACTCCGGCTGACCTCAATTTTGCATTTTGTTCACTTAACATCCCAAATACTTAGTTTCAGATACAGATACATTGAATCACCATACCCGACTGCATTAAAATACATTTGTTTCCATGTGTGGTTTTCAGAAATAAAATAATTGACATATATAAAAATAAAAAATGAGGAAAGAATGTTTTCTTATGAAGTTTATAGAGACTAAGAACTTAAGTAAATCAAGTAAATAAAAAAGAGAAAATTGAAATGTGATGGCATGAATATTTTAAAGATTTATTTAACAAAGACATCAAATAATATTGTTGAAGTACACATTTACGTGAGCTCTAAATTATAGCAATCTATAAACTAAAGCAGTAAATGTTATTAATCTGAATATGTATGGTAATTTATAATTAACCTTTATAAGTGGCTACTTTGTAAAGTTAATATTTATATATTTCTAAATCTTACATATCTGACTCAGAGCAATTGCAAAGACTCTTTAATGTATATAAAATTATCTTTTTTATTTAGTACCATATATTCAGTAGTTAGAATCTCATCTGGGGTGTGTAGTGGGTGTATATCTCATGTCACATATTTCATCCATTCTAAAATACCATTGAAAAATACTCCTTTTCTGAAAAAAGTTTATTCAATGTGGAAACTTATAAGAGTATATTTACAATATTGAAAACAAAATAACATTATATATGCTGGAAACAATCACACATATGAAGGCATGTGTGTATATCTATGTGACCTTCCTAACCCTAACCCTTTTGGTCTGCTGAAGGAGTTCATGGTCCATGCACTCATGGACTGAACTTGAATCTGAGAATTCAGAACAAGTGTACTTTTAGAACATAAAGAGAATTTGGAGATAGTTTTTTCAGCACTTGCATTTGCAGCAAGTTCAGGCATGATATTCTGAAATGTAGGCTGCATTTCATTGTCTCATCATCCACACTGAGTGTTAGCCTACATGCTCATTAAAGTGGCTTTTACTGTCTTCAGTATGTAACTCATTGCCTTGGGAATGGGCATCATTCTTAGAATGCTGCATGCACATGAACTAACATAGAATGTTGCTTGTTTGTGGAGATCAGCTTGACTGAATGTTAACTGATGGTAAGAGTAGCTGATGTCTTAGAAAAATACAGATAGTACACCATAAATCTTTATTTCTTCCAGAAAAGTAACTTATAAGATTAAGGAAACACTGAGTTAGCGTACTGGTTATTTTAGAAACCAAAGACACTATATCTCAATTATTTTTATTAAGAAAATTGAGCTTGGTATGTATTTTAGTAAATATATGTCATGTATATATATATATAACATGTATATTTAGGGTATCTATTTTAGTAAATGTATGTCATGCACATATATAACATGTATATATAACTGTTCTGCAGTAAGCATTAAAAACATGAGCGTGGTAATGAGACCTGATCACAATCACTTACTTGATCATTTCTGGATCCTCCAAAATACATTTCTTCATCAAAATATTGAATAAGGTTTAAAAATACACATTAAAATCAGAAAAATCTCTCTTCTTGGGAGGAATGGATTGTATGAGCCACAAGGGGTCAAGGTCACAAAGGGAGAATTCATAGAGAGACAGTTAACCTGAGCTTGTGGGAGCTCACAGACAAGATCTATGGAGCCTGACAACTCTAGGTACCAGTATTTCTATAAGAATGAAAGTATCTGATTTATTACTTATGACTTAAATGTTTAATTTTTAGTAACAACCATTTATATAATATTTTAAATTTGGATAACATTTTTATTAATATTGTAACAATAAGATACAATAGTTTATTAACTGATATACTAATTATTTTTGGAAGATCCTATTAAATAATTCCTTTAAATAATGTAATATTTTGTGGAATGGATTATAAAATTTCCAGTAAGCCTAAATGTAGTAACATTCCTGTAAATCAAATTGTTCTATGGCTCAAGTTAAAATAATAAACAAGAAATAACTTGGCAAGTTTTAAAAGTGCCATATAATATGAGCTATAATTTAAAATTATACAAAAATAATTTTATTACAGTTTCTAAGAAAATACATATACTATAATGCATATGAGGGTAAAGCCTATCAAAATATCAAACTAAAGATTGTTTTAAAAATAATTGACTTTATTATGAAAAGTCTTCATTGATGCTATCAGTAAAGTACTTATGAGCAAGCATGTGGACCCTATATCAGTATCACAGCAGAGGCACAGAAGCCTCTAATCTCACTCAAAGGGTACCTCTAAACCCAGTGCTGAGCCTGAAATAGGATTACTGTTTATGGCAAGACAGCCAGCAAAACTAGTCAGCTAATCAGCATATTCAAGGCTAACAGAGAACCTGTCTTAAAAAATATTGTAGAGGAAGACAGATGACTGGCATCAACCTTTCATCTCCACACAGTGACACACATGTTCATGCATTCCCACACAAACATGTATATATACACATAGACCCACACAGAAGATATAAATTAAAATCAGTGAAATTCTACTCTTGAAAACATTTCGTAACTGACAGTTGGTTTGGTTGAGAACACTTTGAACTTAGAGGTCCAAAGAGGGACTTGTTCTGCAGGAAATGATAGTTGCCATTCTTCTTTCTCTTGTGGTGTGAGTACTTTGTCTAAAGGGAAATCATCTGCCTACTTACCCACACTTAGGAGCTTTCAGCAGATTGCTTATTAAATCACACAATCATGCAACCACAGTTTTATATGGCAAGTTTGGTAGCCTCTTAGCCATTGGTGCTGCCTCTAATTTTTTTCTCTCCTATCTACTCCATTCTTCAACTAATGTACATGTCTGAAATTCAAGTCATGAATTTTCATCTCTTGTTTAAATCCATTAATTTTTCTTTATTACATTTTATCAGGTACAGCTTAGTTTCACAATTTCTAGTAAAGCAATAGGTGTTTTCTTTTCTATCCACCTGGTTTCCCCTCCATCCAAATGTCTAGGAATACCCCTTATACTTCGCCTCTTAACTTGCAGCAAGACATTTCTAACCTGACAGGCCCAAGGTTGGGACCCACCTGCAGATGCACTGCACTTAGCCCCAAATAATGACTCAGACACTTAATTACTTACATGCTGTTCAGCTTTTGGCTCAGGCTTACTGATAGCTAGTTTTTGCATTTTAACTCAAATCATTCCTATTACTCTATGTCATGCCATGTGACTCAGTAGTTTATGACTTATTCCCTTCATACAGGATTGCTTCCAGTTTCCAACACTGGCAAGAGCGATGGCTCAGTGTTTAAAACACTTGCTGCTCTTGCAGAGGACTGGCATTTGGTTCCAGTTCCCAGAACCTACATAGCACCTTACAACTCTCTGAAAATACACTCTGTGGGGATCCAACACCCTCTTGTGGACTCTAAAAACTATGCAGACAAAAGATAGACATAAATACATACAGGCAAACACTCATATAGATGGACTAAAATAAACTAATCTTCAAATCCTTGTAACCAAAACTTTCGGTTTCTGTATCTTTTCTGTTTCTCTAAGAAAATCTCACTTCACAGACAACTGGCTTATTCCCTTTTGTGTTTCTCTTGCTGATTTGTTCCCCGTGAAGCCTGAGAGACAAATCTCTGTCTGTCACTCTCATACCCTTGGTGTTCCCTTTGAAGTCTCTTCATACAGGACCCCCTGCATATGAGATACTTAGCCAGAAGGAACCTAATCTCTGTTCTAGTTTGGAAAAAGCCTAAATAATTTTATCTAAAGACAGTTCAGTTTGTTTATATTTCAGATTCCCTCAGATAGTGTTAGACCACATTAATATCAAAGCTTATTGAAATAATATAATATGAGAGGCTTTGTCTGCAGCAAAATATACTAGAGCAGGCAAGAACACATCATATTTTGACTCTGGAATACTGACACAAATGAACAAAGAAATGTACAACTACTAGTTTACTATTGAAATTGTATTGAATTGTAGAACTGCCTTTACTATGTGTGTGTTTATATGTCTATTTTCCTCATTAGTAATCAATAAAAAATATTTTAAAGCAAATAACTGATGATAATTTATAGTAATTTAGTAGTTCATGTAAGAAAATGTGCAAAAACAATACAAATGGATGATGTATAAAAAATATTACCTAAAAATGTGTGATTGTAGACATTGATGATTTCTAACATGGAACAACGTGTCCTCCTTGCTAATCTTTCCCATTAGGCATAACTAAATAAGAATTAAAATGATGATATGAATGGTGTGCCCCAAATTATCTGTTGTCTTTGCACATATTTTACATCTTATTTTCAAATTTATATCTTTAAAGTTCTAGAGAAATACACTGATTTATAATTATTTCGATAATTATGCTTGAAATAAAGATAAATAATATATAGCTTTAGTGCAAAACCATATATATGTATATATACACACATATGTGAATGTTAAATATATTAAACATATTTGGTAAAAATTTCTATAAAATATTACATAAACTATGAAAGTTTACAACTTCATGTTTGTTCCAGAACTTCTGAAACTCTTCATGAAACAGAACATCTGTAAACATGCTGGTAACACATGCTTGATTATTTAATATGTTATCCATTTGTAAAGCATCTTAGCTACCTAATAAAGTAATTTCTGCCAGAGTATTTTACAAAGTAAAATTCTGTTTTCCTAGTGTGAGAAAGAACATCTTTTTTTTTTTTTTTTTTTTTTTTTTTTTTTTTTTTTTTTTTTTTTTTTTTTTTTTTTTTTTTTTTTTTTTTTTTTTTTTTTTTTTTTTTTTTTTTTTTTTTTTTTTTTTTAAATTCAGAATATTTTATTGGCAAATATACCAAAGTCAATGACTAGATAATTGCAATAAAATGTTTTATGTATAAAAAGAAAACATATTCTCTACTTCTTTTACAAAGTTAGAATGATATTTGTATAAAACTAGATAGCAAAGTAAAAATTAAAGAAAATTAGAGGCCAATCAATTTATTTTGAAAAAACTCATTGTAACAAAATGCATCAGTGTCAAAGTAAGTTACATGTATTAAAGATCTATTAAAATCTAACACATTTGTAGGTTAATTTAGAGAGACCATATATTAACAGATACAGATAGAAAATTAAATGAGCTCATGATTAAAAAAAGAAGTTTTGCTAAAAGAAAAGAAAAAATAGAAATACTCTCTAAACAATATGCCAAAAATTTTAAGCTACAGAAAATGCCATTTTTAAATGGAAATGATAGCTTTTGTCAATGTCAAAAATACATCAAAGTCTAAAGAACCACATATTCACCAAAGTATTCAACAAGAAGAATCTCAT
>PVIH01015759.1:0-22932 GCA_004025045.1 Sigmodon hispidus
ACACACACATACACACACACATACACATACACACACACACATACACACACACACACAACCCTATAGTGCAGTCACGGGACCAGACAGTACAGTAGTTTCTTCCATCTTGTATATTTGCTGAGGTTGTTTTAGGTTTGATAATCCTTGATAGGAAGCCTCTTAGAAAATTTACCCAACTCTATTCTAGAAACCTGTGGTCAAGATGCTCCAGAAAACTTAGCTTCCATTAAAGTGTTTGCTTACAAAAAAAACCCAAAACCCTCCCTCCCTGTAGCTGCTGAGGAGATTCCATGATGTGGTGGTGGGCTTTTGGTTTTGCCTTTTAGAGCCCCTTACTTTAAACTCTCAACTCTACAGGTGAACGGCAAATACTTGAGTTCAGTCCCAGCTGGCTGGGCTGTTTATTTGTTTGTTTACTTATTTATTGTGTACATTGGTGTTTTACCCACAGTATTGTCTATGTGAGGAACCAGATCCTGTGGGACTGACTGGAGTTATAGAAAGTTTTGAGTTGCCATGTAGGTTCTGGGAATTGAACCTGAGTCCTCTGGAAGAACAGCCAGTGCTCTTGGCCACTGGGCCATCTCTGCAGCCCCAGGAATAAAGATTTTCAATTGTTTTTGAACTGTGACTGAGTGCCTGTGGAGGTCTGAAAGAAAATGGCCCCCATGGGAATTGGTATCATTAGAGAGTGTAGTTTTGTTGGGAAAAGTGTGTCACTGTGGGGATGGGCTTTTGTGGGAGCCCACAGAGATTCCATCTTGTGATTTGTTTTTATCTGGACTCAAGGTCATAGTCCAAGCTTGTTTTGCTTCCCAAGGCTGTATAAGGTGTACTTGACAGATGATGTCTTACTCCTCAAAGCTAGGTAATGGCAAGGTTTGCCTAGGGCGTGCTTACTGGATGTATTTACCCTTGTCTGTACCATGAACCATGGTATCCTAGAGAGGGGGAGGCCTTGTTGCCTCCTCTGCTTTGGGTATAGAAGGGCCCTGAGAAATAAACTCAGAGCTGCTTGGACATTGACTACGAGTCACTAACCCTGCCTTTCCTCAGTCCTCACTTCTCTGTCAAGGACTGTTTGGTCATTGGCAGACCCTCACAAGCTTTGAGGATTCCTTTGCTCAAACTATGCTCAGTGTGAAGCACAGTTGCTTCTGCTGCCTGTGAATTAAGGTAAGAATTCTCAGCTCCTTCTCTAGCATCATGTCTACTAGCAAGCCACCATTGCCATATACCACTATGGCCACCTGCCACGATGATGATGGACTACACCTCTGACCCATAAGCTAGCCCCAATTAAAATTTTTATAAGAGTTGCCATGGTTATGGTGTCTCTTCACAGCAACAGAAAAACCCAAACTAAGGCGGTAGTTTTATCTGATGGACTTCCCATAACACTAGTTATTCCTAATAAACTTAAAATAAAACATTACTTTTTATTAGCTATCTGTCATCATCTGGAAGGATCATGTGTGTGTATGTGTGTTTGTGTCTGTGTGAGGATACATGTATGTGCATGCATATGTGAACGCCAGACGTCAACCTCAGCCATTGTAATTCAGAAACTGTTACCTGAATTTTTGTGTGTTTGCTTGTTTGGTTGGTTCTTTTTTTCTGAGACTCTGTGTGTGTGTGTGTGTGTGTGTGTGTGTGTGTGTGTGTGTGTGTGTGTAGTGTTTGCCTGGAACTACAGATAGACAGTTGTGAGCTGCCATGTGGGTGCTGGGAATTAAACCCTGGTCCTCTGGAAGGGCAGTCAGTGATTTTAATGGATAAGCCATCTCTCCAGCCCCCTGTAATGTTTTACAGAGGAGGGATTAAGCAAATGTTTCTGTATCAACTCTTGAGTTTTTATTTTAGAAATATTGGTGGAACAAATGAGAAGAAAGTAAGAGGCGTATTAATGTATGTATGCACTGTTACAGGCCCAGACCTTAGCACAACTGACGCCATGATGGAAGTGCCATTCGGGCTGTAAAAGACAGCACACAGACAGAACCACCTACCAGCACTAAAACAAAGGCTGATCCATCAAAGTCCATGGTTCCAGAAAAGTCTCTAAATGCACTACCTTGTCTTTCAGCTTCTATAGTTCTGTTTCTAGCTAACTGTTCTTGTTAACTGAAGTATGTCAACCCAGAACATGGTTTTTATGTTTTCAAGTGTACCCTGAGAAAGGCTCAGGGCTAGACTGGGATTCTGAACAGCCAGTGTATCCATCAGGCAGATAATAAAGATGTTCCATTGGTTTAAACCCATGTCGGAGCGGTCTTCTGTGGTGAATTCCCCACAACATATACCTAGTGTATATCTAATATGCAGTTAGTTGGAGGTATCCAGAGAAATTAGCAAACTTCAGTACAGACTGGAACATTACAGATGTGTCACCGGGTCCAGTTTATCCTGGAGAGAAATGAGAACTTTTCCTAGGGAGATGTGATAACTGTCCATTGTACCCAGAGAGGACACCAGTGATGTCCAATGAACCAACAAGTGACTTGAAATCAGCCATATCACCAGAAAGGGTCCCCAGCATGGGTGACAACTCCCCCATAGACGTATGGATGGAGTCTCTTCTCCAAGCCCGCCATTAGCCTTCTGTGGTGATGGTGCTCTGGAGTGCCTGAGCACAAGCAGCCGGGAAGGAGGCATAAGAGGAAGTGAGTGGCTGGAATCACAGAATTATCTGAATTGTCCCTAAGAGAGGTTAACAGGCCCAATCTTGTTGAGGGTTTCTTATGCACTGAGCAAAAGGCAATAACTAATATGTATAGAAGACTGAAGTTTACCAATACTAGGGTTAGCCTTGACCTTTGAACCCCTAATCCTCCTGCCTCTACCTCCCAGGTTCTAAGAGTACAGGCATGACTTGCCTGGCTTAATGATGAATTTTTATGCTCAATGAAACTATTTAATGAATAATGTAGTTCAGGAAAAACTGCCCCCTCCCCAATATTGGGTTTCTTTGTACAGCCCTGGCGATCCTGGAACTCACTCTGTAGACTTGGCTGGCCTTAAACTCAGAGATCTGCTTGCCACTGCTCTGCAAATTTAATGTTTTAAAGGCAAGGTTTTAAGTCTCAGATCCCTTTAGCAGCCATCTAACTCCCGTCTTAGAGGACCTGATACCCTCTTCTGTCTCTGAAAGCACTGCACACATTTGGTACACAGACATCCATCAGGCAAAATATACATAAGTCTTATGGTTATTATTGCTATGATGAAATGCCATGACCAAAAACCACATGGTGAGAAATAACTTTATTTGGCTTACATACAGTCACAATTCATTGACAGGACAGGAACTCAAACCAGGCAGGATGCTCACTGGCTGTTCCTCATGGTGTGCTCAGCCTGCTTTCTTATAGAACTAGGGGTAGTACCAAGCTCAGTGAGGTGGGCTCTCCCACAACAATCTTAATCAAGAAAATGCCCACAGGCCAATCTACTGGAGGCTTTTTCTCAGTTGAAGGTCTCTCTTCCCAGAAGCCTCCAGCTTGTGTGGAGCTGACAAAACCCACCAAAACAACAAAAAACCCCAACCACAAAACAAAGCAAAAACAAACAAACAAATAAAAAACCAGGATACTTATTAAATTCCTACTGCAGCTTGTTGTTCCTAAAAACTGTTAGATAATACACTTGAAATTTATCACATTAGGTTAACAAATCAATGAGAAGAAACTCTGTCACTAAAATGACCTTCTTAGAGGATCATCTGTGGACACTGAGATGAAGCCTCACTCTCCAAACACAGGCAATGTGACCGATGATCTTAGTTACAGGTGGGCGAGGGGCTGGAGGTGTGGCCTAGTGGGTAGAGTGCTTGCTGTTCTTCCAGAGGACCGGAGTTTGTTCCCAGCACCCACATAAGGGCTCACAATCTCTAGCTCCGGAGGGGCTGACGCTCTCTCTTTTCTGGCCTCAGAGGACACCTACATGGTATATATACATGTAGACATACACATGTAAATAAAAAAAAGTACATAAGGTAGGATTGTTGTCCTGGTTGCAAGACCTCCCTCCCCACAAGAGACCTACCAGAGATGCGAACTCTCGGAAATATAAAAGCAAGGTTTATTGAAAAAAAAATACAAGCCATGACAAGGATCCCATCCAGCCCTGGTGGAAGTACCCGCTGGGTTTTAAAGGGGAAAAGCACAAGGTTATATATCAATTAGGGGTCTTAGTACGAGTACAGTTCTGATTAGCTCACTTTTATGGACTTTCCAGAATTCCTGTTATCTTAGCTTTCAGGTTGTCCGGTTGCATGTCAAACCCTGATTGGATAGGCTGTCTCCAGTGCTGGGACATTCTGTGGTTAATTAGCGGCTGTCTCCGCTATCTCCCATACTAGGACATTCTGACTTTGTACTTTCAAAGTCCTGGGAACCTTTGTCAGTGAAACTCAGGCCTGTTTCAAGTTGGGTTTAGGGACTTTGCTTCTCTGGTTCTTCATTTCTCTCCTCTCATGGGCCTAATGGAAGCCAATCATGGGTTTTAGACAGTTAGTTCCAGCTCATAGCTGTCCCTCTCTATGTCCCTTTTGGTTACAGGCATGTAGCCTCGAGTTCTCTGTATTATAAGTTGGATTGTACTTGATGGCTTCCTCATATATAGGAACTTATTTATGACACAGGGCCCAAAGCTGATGGCCAGGAAAAAGGGTCCGTGAGGGATGAGATCAGAGTAGCAAACCAGGGGACTTGGAGTGCCAATGTTCTCGGACCAGTTCTGGCTGGCCTCATGCTTTCTCTTTCTTTTAGCCCTTCCTGTACATTGGGCATTGATTCCTTTACAACCCCCTGAGTGGTCCACATAGAAACAGCACCCCTCCCCTGTGCAGCGCTTAACCCTTTGTCTCCCAGGTCCTGTTCTGCAGGACCACCTCCGCTAGGGAAGTCAAGGAGTCCTGGGGGTATGAAACGGAGTTTTCCATCTTTTCTATATCCTCATCAATGGACAAGCGGAGGCTGGGATAGATGAGGCTCCTGTCCCTAATCCCGCCAGGCTAGCCCCTAGTAGCACAGATAGGGTGAGGGCTGTAATTGGCTCTCTCTTACAGCAGTGGGAGTTCACATGTTCAATTAGGTTGTGCAGGTCTTCCCCGGTGTGGCATATCAACCGAGGTACTACTAGCCTGACTAATACACAAAGCCCTTGGGTCTTACTGAGGACAGTGATGTACACACGGGGTCAGCCCAGAGGAACATGCCCACCATGTGTCATTCAACGGTAATAGAGCCAGTTTGGTTCCCAAGTGGTTGAGTGTGGCTGCAGTGGACCTGGTACTTTGGTGGGACCTGTCCTATGCACAGACCTTGGCCCTCCACTTGTTGGAGCATCAACAAAGCTTTGGTCTGCCAGCAGTAGGGCTGGTGATCAGTGGTGGTACCATATTTGCCCATTACTGCCACCCCCTCATAGAAAGGGGGTTGTGTATCATAGCAGAGCCAGCGGGAAGCTGTCAAACTAGGTCTGGTGGCACTGAGGAGCAAGGAGGACTTCCGGAGCAGAGAGAACTGTGAGTCTCTGTCCACCGAGCTGAGGAAGAGAAGTGCCCACGAGAAGGTAGTGTGTTTTGGCTCAGGGGTGGTATAGTGGGGCCCATTTGTAGCGCCAGACTTCTTGGGCTTGAGCTGTTCTAACTGGGAGCATTGAGTATTGTGTTGGGCCCCATGGTCACTTTTACTGGGGGCAGGGTGTGCCGGATGGTGACAATCAGGCCAGAGTTGTATCCAGAGCAATACAGCCACAAACCCCAGGGCTTACTGGTGGTCCAGTCTTCTCTCTTTTCTTGGTCAGTAAATGATATGACCAGGGAGTTGCAGCGCCCTCCTGGGGTGGCCCCGGGTTTATTGGGGTAAAATTCCCTTTCATAATATTCAAGCCTTTCCTGTGATATCTGCCTTACTGTCATCAAATCTCCTTTTATAGGGCGATTTCACCATATGTGTCCTGTTGACTCACATTTCCAGCTACCACAATAGGTGTCTTTGCCCGCCCCCCCCATTTTCTACCTGATCTCTACTTCTGGAATGAGCCAGACACACATAGTACCTGAGTCCCTGAGTTGGTCCCCAGTGCAGTGGCTACTCCCTGGTTTACCTGGGAGATGAAGGCAGGGCCATTGTCCAACTCTATCATGGCTGGAAAACAGTACCTGGGTAGGATCTCCTTTATCAGTTTCTTTGCCACCACATTTGCAGTCTCATGCTTGGTTGGGTATGCTTCAGTCCACCCAGAGAAGGTGTCTATAAACATTAACAGGTATTTGTATCCAAATTTTCCTGACTTGATTTTAGTAAAATCCACCTCCCAATATGCATCTGGTTGAGTCCCTCTTTGTCTGTCACAGGGTTGGAAGGAGTTGGCAAAGTATTACTTACCTGGCAGGCATGGCATTCATATACTATTCCTTCAATAGCTTGGCTGCCATTTTGTATTTTTACACTGGCCTGTCTTAGTAGATTTTGCATCCTTCGGATGCCCGGATGAGATGATCGGTGAATTTTTCTGAATATGGCCAGTCCTGTCTCGGCAGGATGATCCTTCCACCTGCTGTTCTCCACCAGCTTTCTATTATGTGAGCCATTGGCAGTGTATGGATTCAGGCTGAGTTAGCTGGAGTGTATTTAGGGGGGGTCTGTGGAAGACTTCTGTCTAGCTCCAGGATCCACCAAGACTGGGGACACCTCCTGAGTGGATGCCACCCCTCTGGCTGTCTGATCTGCCAGGTTACTGCCTGTCTGAATCAGCCTTGTCTCCTTCTGGTGCCCCAGGCAATGGATAATAGCCACTTTCGTGGGTTCCCAGACAGCCTGAAGGAGTGACAGAATCTAGGCAAGAACAAGGCAGTAGCTGGCCAGACAGCTTTTGCCAGCAGGCGGTATCTTTCCTGTGATACACCTTAAAAGCCAACTTCTGACGTCAGCAAGCCTCTTTCCCTGTAGATGGCCCTGTTGATATGTGCAGTGGCAAAGGCATATCTGCTATCTATATAGATGTTCAGTTTCTTCCCCAGGCTCAAAACCTTAGTTTGGGCAACAAATTCTGCTTTTTGGGTGGAGGTCCCTGCTGGTAGGGGTTCTGCCCAAATGACGCCCGAAGTGGTGGTCACTGTTGCCCCTGTGTACCTCTGTCCATCATGTATGTAACTGCTACCATCCGACCCAAGGATTTTTGGATGTTTTACACTTGGTGGTCCACCTGGGAGACTGGAAGACTGGAACTGACAGGTTGAAGTAGATAGCGAGGTGAATAGAGATAGCTAGAGCAGTTGGCAGAGTTTGAATTCAGGTGAAATGTGACTAAAAGTTTAAAAAAAACCTCTTTTTATTAGGGGTATGGAGCAGGTTGGCATGATTAAAAATGAGTGATAGGGAACATAATTAGGTGGCAGTGTCTGACGAGGTTGGCATTATTTGCTTCTCACCCTGACAATGGAGAGGCTAGAAAGAGAGGTGAGACCCCAAAGCTCCTGCCTGCAGGACTGAGTATGTGGCTTTCAGTGTCCATGAGGAGACTGACTGCCCTGATACCATTATGACTACTCTTTGCAATGAGGGTGGTCAGCTTAGGGAAGCCTTGGCAGCACCAATTGTCCACAGCCAGGCCTTAGATCAGTTGGGAATGATCTCTGTGTAATGTCTCCTTGCCACGTGGGGCTTCGGGACACTCACTTAGACCAGCATTCCTTTGATGGTGTCCTAGACAAGGCCTGAACTTGCCTCTGTGAGGCTAGGCAAGAGCAAGGCAGTAGCTGGCCAGACAGCTTTTGCCAGCAGCAGGTATCTTTCCTGTGATACACCTTAAAAGCTAACTTTTGCTGTCTGAGGTCTTTTCTTGTGGCGAGCCGCTTTCTGTCCTGCAGAATGAGGAGTTGCAACACGCACAATTCTTCTCAGATCACACTTTATTAGGGTACAGCTCAGTTGAGAATGGTGGAAAGAAGATTCCCAGCCTGAGATGCAGTCTGCTTATATAGGGAAGCTGGGACGCGTGATTGGCCCCAACGTAATGCCTCACTAGCATATAGCTGGTGATTGGTCCAAAGTAATACCTCATTAGCATATAGCTGGTGATTGGTCCAAAATAATGGCTCATTAGCATATTCGGGGATCACATCGGTTTGGTCACTTCTCAATGCCTAATTAGCATAAGCACATCGGATTGGTCACTACTCGATGCCTAATTAGCATAAGTGGCAATAGAATGTTCCGGCAAGTTGTGCAAGGGCAACCATGCCCTACATCTTCTCAAGGTCTAAGTTTTAGCTCCAACGTCAGGGTAAAAAACAGATCATGCACTCAGGGATCTAGTATACTGTGAGACTGTATTTAAGTGTGAGGCATTTAAAAACCTGATGAACTTTATCTTCCTGAGTTTTGACCTGTTCCCAAACTCGCCTTTACTCTATAGCCTAATTTTCTTTTGCCTGAGAAAGCTTTGACAGAGTAAACAAGGTGTAAACTTTTATTATCTTTTTTTTTCCTTCTTTATTTTGTATTTAACAAAAAAAACAGTTACATAAATTTAAAATGAGGAAAAATTAGCAATAACTATAAAGAGGATAAGAATCATAAGCATGGCTTATCAATGGTGGTAATGCAAATAAGATTGCTACACATATATTTACTTTGTGTTCAGCTTTCCCTCTGAAATTTTTTTTCCATCCCTGTATATCCTTATTCAAGGTCCCTTCCCCCTCCTACTACATCTTGCCATTTTTCTTCTCCGCAACTCCCCATCCACTCCCTGGGCAGGGAGGGGAAAGTCCTATGGTCCCACTGACCCAATAATGCTTAGATCAGTCTCCACTCCTGGCCCAATCCAGTTTTGTTCCCCCTCCCTCAAGAGTGAGTCAGGTGTTCCTGTAGTTGGAGTGGGGTTCGAAGAGTCAGTCCAGGGTGCTTCTGATCCCAGGCTGTTCAGTGGTTGTGGTTTGCCGCTTGGGCATGTTTGGCTTTTTTTCTTGTTTGTTTGTTTAGAGACCACTAGTGAGTGGGTACATCCCCTGCTCATCTCTCTGAGATTGTGATACTTCGCTCAGGAGGAACTTTTATTATCTTATCCATGGCAGTCTCATTTTGTAGAGGGAGAGCTGGATTCGTGTGGCTAGAAACAGAAGAACAGAAAGCCAGAAGGGAAAATTTAGAGCTGAGATATGGAAAGAAATAGGAAAACTTTAAGAACAGAGATCTGGGAGAGAAAGTTTAGAGCTGAGGTATGAAAAAAAGAGAAAAAGATAGGAAAAACCCTTTCTATCTGCCCGTGCGCTTGCAAAAGTTAGCTCCGGTAAAATACTGGGGTTGGTGAGCCGTTAGGCGGCTATTTTGAGTAATCTAAGGGGTAATTAGGCCATTGTGTGTGTGTGTGTGTAAAAAGCAGATAAGCTTGGTGGTGTCTAGATAAGACAAAAAGCTAAGTGGCCTTAGAGTCTCCAGCACCTATCTTAAAGGTAACGATGGAGAAATACCTTTCACTGGCTTATTCCTCATTATCGAGACCTAAGAGGGTCAGGGATGCCAAGCCTGGGTCATCACCCGATTGAATGATTCCCATAGGGAAGAGGGACCACACTGGACGAGTTCGTCAACTGCCAGGGTAGCCCACTTGGACAATGCCCAAAATTACGCAAACGCCCATAAGCTCTCATCAAAGCAAAGGAGGAGCTCCAGGGAGGTACACTCCACTGACAACGGGTGCCATGAACCTGTCGGCCCCAGCACCACATGTCTGCGCTGTATCCGTGGTGTCCGCCGGCGGAAAAAACACACCCACGGAAGACGCTGGTGCAACTCTCTGCGGGCAAGTCCATGTAAAAAACTCGATACTGGGAAAAGCCAGGAGTGCGTGTTTGTCTGCCGGGGGACACTTACCAATCAAATCCACTGGTGTTTGAATATCACAGCGGCTGGGTAGGTAGAAGGTGGCCTTGCAGTGAATCTCGGAACAGGTTCTCCTTGCTTATGTGCACCTAAACTCAGGACATAGCCTATCCGAGTCTCCGCACCAATGTTGGTTTCGAAAGTGAGAAGAGACACACACATACTCACCCTACCAAGGCCACACAAGGTGTTCCCAGGCGGGTACAGGAGCAGAGAAGCAGGACAGGATGAGAAGGAGACCATAGCATGGCGTCTCTTTTTAAGAGAAGAGGTGTGCATGGGTTTACGTAGTCATGTTTAGGGGTGTGCCTCCGTATGCATCTAGGGAGGTGCTTTTGTACGCAGTGCTGCATGGGTTACACAGCCACACCCAGGGGTACATCCCACTGGAGCCATGTTAGCTCAACCACGTGGAGTGACGGGAATACTTACACAAAGGGATATCAATTACCCTGCAATCGTCTGCTGGGTGCTGAGCTTATATCTGGGGAGGTTATGAGACCTACTCAAGAATTTAGAGGGAGGAATCCCTGATCCTGCTCCCTGAATAGGTCTAATGATCTAGCCTGTTTGATTTCTTCCTCTTTGATGATCTTTGAGGCTCACTGCACAGTACCTGAATTCCAATTTCCTCATTGGTAAAATGGAGTGATTGGTTCAGTGACAGGGCCAATGATTTAATCAATTACATCCATGCAGTGAAGCACTGATTCATTAGCCAGGCTCATGTGATGCTGTCCTCCAACTACTCTGGATGCTCTGTGGAGTGTCTTGGATTGTGAGCTCACTGATATGGCAGGGGCAGATAGTCCAGACTCCACAAGAGGCCATGGCAGGCTCCCACCCCCTTCTTCCTTTCCCTTAGACCTTACTCCACATGCACATTTCATTAGTTGTTCTTGAGCACTTAGAGGGCACAAGATCCACATGTGTACAGACAGCACAGGTTTGCTTTTTTAAAAATTTATTTAGCTTTATTTATGTGCACTGGTATGAAGGTGTCAGATCTCTGGAACAGGAGTTACGGACAGTTGTGAACTGCCCTGTGGATTCTGGGAATTGAACCTGGGTCCTCCGGAAGAGCAGCCAGCTGTTAACTGTAATGCCTGAATCTCAATCACCCAGAGAGACCACCGGAGACAGAGATGTCTGAAATGCAACAGCAAGGTTTATTGTCAGTGAGATACAAGCCTAGGCAGGGAGCTTGTTCTCCATACCACATGGGTGCGGTGCAGGGAAGAGCTAAGCACCCCATGTTACACAAGCTTTTTACAGGCAAAAGGCACAAGGCAAGGCTACTTGGGGTCAAGGGTGTAGGTGTGCTGCTGATTGGCTGGTGCTTAGGGACTTTTTACAGCCTAACATTCCTGGACCCCACCTGGGTAGGGTGGCCTGGTGGTTTTTACTGCCTTAGGGTTGGATCATCCAGGTGTCCTCAGATAGCACTTAGCTCATTCTTTCTTGGAACTGGGCAAGCCCCTGCCAGGAATGTGAAACTGAACTCTATGTTATCTCTATGGCTACTAGAATACAAAATGGGTTTTTTTGAGCTAAGTTTACTCTCTTCATTAACTGCTTCTACAGAAGAAATTGACTGTTCAGAAGGCAGAATGTTTAATAACCTGATAATCTTTTGTTATTCTGTGAAGCCAGCTCTCACTAGAATCTTTATCCCGAGCACTGTTTCTCAATCAATGAATCTATCCTTATGAAAGAGGTCCACATACTTTGCAAAAGAGTTTGCTAATAAGCTTATTATAAACCCACCCTCCCTAGGCCCTTATCCTGAGCATTGTTCTCAGTCATCTTTGAGGAAGAGATCTCAGGGGCTCTGAAAGACACATACTTTGTACATACAATGATGACCCTACAACCAGCCTCTTCTCTTATAAGTCATGTTCTTTATAGATTTTAAGGGACTGCTGTATTTGAGGCTTACAGCTTCCATTATGCCTCTTTCCCAGTGAACAACTAAATCAATAACCGCCCTGTATGTTGTATTAGGTTCTGGCCTGGACTTTCTGGGCCTGGAACAGAGGGTTGGCCCATTCTCAGCCCTGCTTAGCCTCAAATAATCACACACAGGCTCATGTTAATTTTGTGCTGATTAACCGATGGCCCAGGCATATAACTTGCTAACTCCTTCATCTCAATTCAACCCATCTTGTTCAGTTGTGCGGTTCAGCACCTTTTCTCAGAGCAGCATTTCGTCTGCATCTCTTGGCAGCTCCGGCGACTCTGGCATCTGTGTCTGGTGTCTGTGTCTGCTCTGAGATGTTCCTGAGTTTTCTTAGCCTTGTAGCCCTTCCCACACTTCCTGTTTGCCTTTGGCCAATCAGTTTTCTATTAAATCCATAGGCAGAACAAATATTTACATTACCGGCATAATCCCACTACACCTGTACTTGAAAATATTGTGATATTTTCATTACTTACTCATCAAAGTCTCTATTCCAATCCTGCCCTGCCCCCACCTGTTTGAGACAGAATTTTATTTATCCATTTATTTACTTATTTACTTAATTTTAGCTTAGGCTGGTCTTGAACTTGATATGTCAATATCTTTGTGTTGTGCTCTATGAAAAAGACATCATGATCATGGCGACTGTTACAAACCAAAGCATTTAACTGAGGTTTGTTTACAGTTTCAGAGGTTTAGTTCATTATTCTCATGACTGGAAACATGGTGGTGTGCAGTGCTACAGCTGGATGAAGGCAGAGGAAGTAAGAGACATGGGCCTGGCATGCTTCCTCCCACAAAAGACAAACTCCAAGGCCACATCTTCTAATCCTTTCTGTAAGCATTCAAATGTATGAGCCTACAGCATCCATTCTTATTCAGACCACCACAGTTATCAAGGATAACTGTCTCTTCCTGCTGCCTGCTGATCCAGACAAACTCTCAGATCCTCTCCAGCACCATGTCTGCCCATGTACCACCATGCTGATAATGAGCTAAACCTCTAAACTATAAGCCAGCCCCAATTAAATGTTTTCCTTTATAAGACTTGCCAGGGTCATGGTGTCTCTTCACAGCAATAGAAACCTTAAGTCAATGACCTTGAACCCCTAACCTTCCTAGTCCACTCCCAGGTTATACCTGGCTTGATGGTTCCATTTCTTCCCTAAATGTAGTCTGTTTTCTAGTTTCTCTTCAGTTCTCACTACTGTAGTAGGGGCTGTCTCTCTCAAAGTCCTGACCCCACTCATGGATGTGGCCTTCTTTGGAAACAGAGTCTTAAGTTATGATGTCATATTGTATTAGGCTGGTGGTCTTGTGGGGGGTGGGGAGATGCAGAGGCACAAACATGAAAGGAGACAAAGCACTCTATGTTTCAGTGGAGACAGTGGCTGAAGCAACATGTCTGCAAGTCAAGGAATGCCAAGGACCGGAGAGCCACCAGATGCCAGCCAGAGGCAAGCAAACCTCCTGAGTGGCCTGTAGAGAAAGCTTGTCCTTCCAACATCTTATTTTCAGATGTCAAGCCTTCAGAATGGTGAGAGAGAAAGTTCTGGTTGGTTTAAGTTTGTAAAATTTTGTTGCAGTGTCTAGGAAAAGAACACAGCATTTCTTTGTATTCATATTTTCCCTTCTATCTAGACTGTCCCTCATCACTACCTGTCAAGATATCCAGTGAAGGACCCTGGGTTCTAAGGCTTGACCCAGGCATTCAGTTCAGGTATTCAGCAGAGTACCCCCCATGAGAACAAGGAACTAAAAGTCTGAAAGTCTGTCCCAGGAAACAGAGTGACCCAGCCCAGATAGCCGTAATCAACTCAGATAGGACATAATGGTCTGGTCGAACCTGTGATTAAAATACCAGAAGTTCCAAGCAGAATAGGGGTGACCAACACCCGGTTGTAAAAGCCCCCTGACCAGCTGGTCTTAAGGCAACCCCATGACCACTGTGAGCAACCTTACGATTATAGTGTGACCTTTAAAGTGACCAATCATGTGTTGCCCCAGTTGCTATGGTGATTTTATGGTCTTAGCCTTTAAAAGAGATACGAGATTGCCCCTCCCTTGCTACTCCCTTGCTTCCTGGGGCAGGGAGGTAGCCCATCGGCAGACGAAATAAACCTCTCATGTTATTTTACATCAATGGCCTGGAGTCTAGGTTCTTGGGACCCCCCCTTCCCGAGGATAGTGCCCTGAGTCTGGGGTTTATCACCTGGTAAGCTATTTTGAGACCCTCCCCCTGCAGCCTTCCTCTGTGTGTTTGTGGGTTGCTTATCTTCTAGCTGTTCAGAAAAAACTCCTACAGTGAAGAAATGCTCATTTTTTCCCCCCATAAGTATGTTTGGGAGGTAAGTAACAAACTTTTGTGTAGAGTTTTCTTCAGAAAGTCTCATGATCTGAATGCAGAATAATAAACAGTGCTGTTGGAAGTGTAGAGGCAAGCTGTCTGCTTTGGAGGTCACACTATTGTTTTGGTTATTTGAGGGACAGTTTAGGAATGTGGGAGTCACACTTCACTAGGACCTGCTTGTGATCACAGGAGTCTGCAGGGCTGCTGGCCCCTTGGGCATTGTGCAGTGACCCTGCATTGCAGTGGTTCCCACACAGGTGATGTGGAGATGAAAGAGCCGACCATACTGCCAGGCTCTTGTCTATATCAAGGAGTGAGGTCTACTTTCCACCATTTATCAAGTTCAGCTGTTGCTACAAAGACAGCCGTCTCTAACCATTCATAAGCAGATCTGCTCTCTGCTACAGGGTCACACCAAGAGGCACTGTTAATCTTCCTCCTTTGTCTTCTGAAGTTAGATTCATAATCCAACTGTTCAAAGTTGGTATGGTTGGGTTCTCTCTTAGGGGTTCTACTGCTGTGAGGAAACACCAAGCAAAAAAAAAAGCTTACACTTCCACATCGCTGTTCATTACCAAAGGAAGTCAGGGCAGGAGCCTGGAGGCAGGAGCTGATGCAGAGGCCATGGAGGGGTGCTTGCCCATCATGGTTTGCTCAGTCTACTTTCTGATAGAACCCAGGGCCACCAGCTGAGTGATGGCTCTACCCATTATGTGCTGGGCCCTCCCTATCAATCACTAATTGAGAAAATGCCTCCATCAGACCTAAGGGAGAATTTTCTGTGCTGAGGGTCTCTCTTTTCATATAACTCCTGTGTGTGAGCACTAGAAGAGCGACCAGCCCAGCTTCTTAGATCTGTTTTAGCTCTTGAGATTTGGTTGGTAGCTACTAAAACTTTGTCGCATGCCAGATAGAGGCATTTACTTATTACATATGTGTAATATCTGTCTTGCAATATTTACTTAAAGGTAAATGGTAAACATTTTTAGGAGAAGCATGACTGTAATTAGCACTCACAAAAAGAGCACATGCACTTTTTAAAATGTGTATCTAATGTATATGTGTGTCTTATCTACATGTATTTCTGTGCACCAAATGCATGTGTGGTGCCCAAAGAGGCCCGAAGGGACATCATATCTCCTGGGACTGAAATAATGGATGGTTGTGAGCTGCCTTGTGGGTGCAGGGAACTGAACCCTGGTCCTGCAAGAGAGCAAAAATGCTCTTAAAGCTGCCTCATCTGTTACCAAGAATCTAATTGGTCTTGATAATAAAAACCTGGAGCCAGAAATCAGGGTAAATGCTAAAAGATCAAAGGAGCAAGCCACAGTCACTTCTTACCTCTACAACTTTTCAAACCCAAAAGGGGACAAGTTTTTGATTCCACTCAGCCCTAGCACTTCCTGTTTCCACCTCCCGAGTGCTGAGGTTAAAGGCACGTGCCACCACTGCCTGGCCTCTATGGTTATCTAGTGGCTGGCTCTGCCTTCTGATCTTCAGACAAACAAAATATCACCATATCTCCAGACCCACACACTGAGTATTATAACACAAACAATTGGTTGAAATGCGATTATTCAAATACAGAAACTCTTAACAGGATGAGTTACTAAAAAATGAATCAGCTAGCCCTGTAGCCACTTTTTACTGTTTCCAAAACAGATTCCCTGACAACACTACAAATCAATTTTATAGTTTTGAAATCAAGAGGTTTTGAGATCAAGACCTCTGCAGGGCTGTATTGCTTCTGAGGATTTGGGAGTGAACCTTTCTCCTTGCCCTTTTTTTTTTTTTTTTTTTTTTTTTTTTTTTTTTTTTTTTTTTTTTTTTTTTTTTTTTTTTTTTTTTTTTTTTTTTTTTTTTTTTTTTTTTTTTTTTTTTTTTTTTTTTTTTTTTTTTTTTTTTTTTAACGTTTGTATTTATTTATTTGCCTTGGTGTTTGCCTGGAACTAGAACTACAGACAGCTGTGAGCTGCCATGTGGGTGCTGGGAATCGAACCCTGGTCCTCTAGAAGAGCAGTTGGTGCTCTTAACCGATGAGCCATCCCTCCAGCCCCTTCTCCTTGCCTTTTACAGCTTCTAGACATAACTCACATCCCTGGCTGCTAAGCTCTTCTTCTCTCTGAAGCAGCCGTCCTATCTCTCTGGCCCCAGGTTCCTTCATCCTGTTCTCTTCTCTGTCATTCATGGAGACTCCTGTGACTGTACTGGCCTTCGACACCTTGAACTCTTAGCCACACCCGAAGTCCTTCCAGTCCTATACCTAACTCACAGGGATGGGAGTGAGGGCACAGACTTCTTGTAAAGAGAAGCAAAGACAGTTCTTCAAAGATGGAGGTGACCATCTTTCTGTATGCTGTGAATATCATTTGTTAATAAAGGAACTGTCTTGACCTATGGCAGCATCTTGAAAATAGGCAAAAAATCAGAGCACAGATAGGGGAAGGGGGGCAGAGTCAACAAAGACATGATCCTGCCACCCCCCAAAAAAACAAAATATAAAAAAATAAGCCACGGGCCACATAACAAGACAAATTAATAAAAATAAGTTAAATGAAGATACAAAAGTTAACTAACAATATGCCTAAGCCATAGACCAAACAAAATATAATTAATATAAGCCTCTGTGTGTTTCTGTAAAACTGCAGGTCTGCAGGTTTAGATCACTAGCCAGACATGCCAGAAACCTATTACTACACCCGGTGCAAAGTGCTGTGAAATTAGCAATAGATTGTATTAGCTGATTTCTAGGATTATTTGCTTAAGACAACTTCCAGATGTTTTAAGATAACGTTTTAGAATATCTTGAACTTTTAACAGAGCTGGGAGAAGGTCCCCTGATGTCTGGTGACATCCAGAGCTTTCTGTAGTCAAGCACAGCTTCCTAGATTTCATTTCTGTTTAGTTGTGGCTTTTTTTTTTTTTTAAATGTGTTTGGATTGGGTGTGTTTGTGTACCACTTGTGTGCCTGGTGCCCACATAGGCTAGGAGAGGGCATCAGATCCCCTGGAACTGGTGTTACAAATGGTTGTGAGCCTCCATGTAGCTGCTGGAAATAAACCCAGGTCTTCTGGAAGAGCAGCCAGTGCTCTTAACAGCTGAGCATCTCTCTCCTGCCGCCCCCCCCCCCAATTCAGCTTTGTAATCTAGCCCAGTCACACACATTCTAAGATCTAGTTTTAAATGTACATCTTAAATCAGTTCTTCAAAATATAAAAGTCTAAAGACTCTGTGATTTGCTCTATAGTGTGTCCAGAAGAGACTGCCTACTTGCATTTAATTCAAGAGAGATAGATAAAGCCGGTAGAAATAGCCAGTAAAGCAACAGCTTCTGAGGCGGGAGGTGATCACAATCACTGCTGCAGCTAATGAACCTGCATTTCAAGGTTCTTTGAACAGGAGCTTGACAATTGTACAGTTACACAACTAAGTAATACAGTATAAATATGCACGTGTCAATAGGAAGTGGTAGCCGGTGTGGTGAGGTGGCACACTGCGTGTAATCCGGGCACCAGAAAACACACAGAGAAAGAGCAGGAGTTTAAGGGCAGCCTTGACTACATAGTGAGTTTGAGGCCAGCCTGGGCTACAGGAGACCCTAATTTAGAAGGAGGAGGAGGAGGAGGAGGAGGAGGAGGAGAAGCAGCAGCAGCATCGGATGGTGCTGAAGAGACATCTCAATGGTTAAGAGCTCTGGCTGCTCCTCCAGAGAATCCATGTTCAGTTTCTAGGACCTACAAGGTGGTGGCCCACTATCATCTGTAACTCCATTTTCAGAGGCTCCAACAGCACCTTCAGGCCTCCAAGGACACTGCACGGAAGTGGCACACAGATGCATGTGGAAACAGTACACTCATATACATAAAAAAAAAAGAAGCAATGTACCTCTGTAATATAGCACCCCTACTCCACCCCACCCCACCCCCGGCTGTCCCTGCGCACTCCCTGTATTTGGCCAGAAGAACAAGCTTTGTTTCCTAACCACCTGTCTCAGCCAACTAGAGCGACTTGCTCCCTGGGGACCGTTAGTAATGTCTTTAGATATTTTGGTTGCCACACCTGACCTGAGTGGTACTGCACCTGGCTGGTAGATACCAGAGCAGCTGCTAAGCATCCAACCCATGGCGGACAAGCCGGCCTGCAGCATCATCAACTTGTAAATGTCAGCACTTGTGACACTGCGGGGGGGGGGTGAAAAAAGTGAGTGAGATGTGATTTGACTTTTGGCCAACTTTCTCTTTGCTTTGATATTAGATAAAAGGGGCGACGTTTAAGTTTTTATTATTTAAGTATAAGCACTAGAGGGCACTGCCTGCTCAGAAGTTACCGTTTCAGTGGCTGTGTGGTCTGCAGGAAATGATGTGACCTAAGTGACCGGGAGTTGGCTAAAGAACGGTTAGAATAGTTCTAAATCCAAAACAGTCTGCTAAGCTACTGCATCTAAAGCCCCGAAGGCTTCGTTTTTTCTTTCTATAAAGATGTCTTGGGGAGCTATTGCCAGACAAAAGGGAATGATCTCGTTGGATTTCGCACAAGAACACCCACGTCATTGGCGCCTCCTCTGAGCAGGTGATGGGAAGTGAGAATCCGGGCTATCTGGATCACTGCAGTGCTGTGAAAACGCATCTGGAACAAGACAAGCGGGCAGTCAGAGCTCAAGGCTGATGAATAAGAAGCAGCTTGTTGCTTGCTACTCTTTCAGGGAATCCAGGTTCCAGGTTCTCTTTCCAGCACACACAATGCTGATTCCAGTTCCAAGGCTCCTCATACGGTCTTGTGACTTCTACGTAGACAAAACACTCATCGCATCATCATCATCATCATCATCATCATCAAAATAAAATAAATCTAAAAAAGAGGCAGCTTGTCGCTTGAAGCCCTTCAGTGTGAGAGAGTACCATGCAAAGGTTCCATCCAACTTTAAAAAAATTAAACAACTGCTTTTTGTTTTTATTATCAGGTCCATAACTGAACTTGTATGTTTACATTTTTAAAACAAAACTGAGTCTCTCTGGTAGGCAAGGCGACTCAGCGGTAAAGGTACTGCCAAGCCTCACAACCGGAGTTTAGCCTCTAGGACTCCCAGGGTGGGAGGGGAGGACCAAGTTCTTCTCTGATGTCTTCATGTTCTGTAAGAGGCACCCCACCACACGGCAAATTAGTTTAAAAAACTTTTCTCACATTAATTCTATATATTTTCTTTTATTTGTTATTAAATATTTAAGATGTACTCCAAGATTCTGTGCATGAATACCTATAAACTTGACATTGAACTTAAAATCTCAGCAGTCTGAGGGAAGTCCCACAGCTCACCTCTCCCGCTGCCTTCCCGCCACTCCTCCAGTATCATGCCAGTCTTCCTGGCCCCGCCTGCAGTAGTCCCAATCAAGGCAGATACTGGACATGCTTTTCTCTGCTTGCACTATGTCTGTTTGAGATGCACAGCAACATGTAATTCGTGCATATCTTAAAACCTTATGCAAGCGGCCTTGGAATTGTTCTGTAATGTATTTCCCTTTGGACATTGGCTAGTAAGAGCTACTTATGTTGGGGGCTGGAGAGATGGCTCAGCGGTCAGGAGGATTGTTCTTCCGGAGGACCTGGGATCAATTCCCAGCATCCACATAGTTCACAACTGTCTGGAACACCCTCACACAGACATACATGCAGAGAAATGCTAATGCACATGAAAATAAATTATAAAAAAAGAGACTTCATCATTTAAAAGAAAAAAAAGAGTTACCCGTGTTGATACACATAGTTTTGGTAATTATATATCACTGGTTTTGGTATCTACATATTTGCTAATGTAAATAATGATGCTTTGAACACTTTCCTTTACCGCCGAGTTTGTTCACAGGTAAAACTTCTCCTAGGAAGGAGGAAGTTGGCTAGCCCAGGCCTTGGCCCATGGTCCTTCACCTATTTTTTTTTTTTTTGTAAGATGGTTTTTACATTTCCAAATGAATTTTAAAAATAAAATCAATATTTTTTTGGTGTGAAACTAATACTGGGGCATGGAATATTATTGTTAATATTTTGACACAAAAATTTAAATTTCAGTGTCCATAACTAAGCTTATATTGGAAGCACACGTGGCTGGACAAGTGTTTGGACTGTGTTGAGTAACTGTCACAGAGCAGATGACCTGAGAAGCTGAAAGCCCTTTCTTAGACCTTCAGGGCATAGGCTTGCCTCTCCTGCTCTACTCACAAATGGGCTTGCTGGGACACCCATATTTCATTTTCTTTTTTTACTGTCTTATCAATTGAGTCTAAATTTAAAATTGCAAGATCTAGAGCATGAAAGTACTGTGCTTGCTTTCTTAAACTATTGAACAAATGTAAAAAGGATTCACTGAATCTTAGCTTTCTTTTGATTTAAGAAACAAAGGTTAGACACTTCTCCATGTGGCCTCCACATCCTTCAGGTGGGTTCTGGCCCTGCAGCATCAACAGATACAGGTTTCTTGCTTTTAGAACAAATGCTGGGAAATGCAGAGGCTAAAAGGGGCTAGTATAAATTCTTGTCTGACTGTAAAGGCCACATTTAAAGTTGGGTATGGCAGTGCATACCTGTACCCAGCGCTGGGAGGCAGAGGCAGAACTGAGCTCAAGGAAGCCTCTCTGCATACCATGCTTCAGGTTACCCAGGGCAGCCTCTGCATATCCAGCACTAGGCTAGCCAGGGCAGTCTCTCTATGCCATGCTCCAGGCTAGCCAGGGCAGTCTCTCTATGCCATGCTCCAGGCTAGCCAGGGCAGTCTCTCTATGCCATGCTCCAGGCTACCCAGGGCTGCATAGTGAGAGTCTTTCTTAAAAAAGCAAACAATAGCAGCCGAGAGCTAACATTGCTTACCCTCTATCTTGCTCACCCTCAGAAAATGTCATCTCCAGGAAGGTACTTCCTGTCTGCTCTCCATGTGCCTGTATTAGTGTGTAACAGAGGCTCAAGACAGTGTTGAATGAATGAGTAGGAGGAACATAATTCGGTGAAGTTTGAAATTCACTGGAAGACTTGGATATTGGTAATAAATAGTAAGCAATGCTATATGTGTCTGTGATTCCAGAGGGTTGGGCATTTGAGCCAGCTTATGTTACATGAGACTTTGTCTCAAAAACCAAACCAGACCAACAACCCAAATCAAACAAAGCCAACGTTGATGTGCTTTTAAAATAACACCCCTTTAAGTGCCTATTTTCAACATTCAAGTGCAACTTTTAAAATATGTTGTTTGTAGAAAACCTTGAGTTTCAGTTCTTCTTAGGCACCCTGATGTCTTTCCGGACCTGTTAGCGCTCACTCAAGGCAAGCTATTTTTACTATGACATTAAACAAAGCACAGAGATAAATTCTCAATAAAAACTATGTGAGACATACTAGAGGGTAGTAATAAACAAAACATGATAAAAACAAACTTGAGAAACAAGTTTTTGGGTAACTGTTCTTATATTTGTCAGTCTGGATTATTTTGGGTAGTAATGTCAACAGATTTGGTTAAGACTTGTGAAAAGACTTAAAAAAATTAAGTTGCTGAAGATTGCTATGTTTAAATTTTGAGAGACGTTGTTAGGTTGGGAAGAGGGGTTGGCGGGCTACCGGTGTTTAGTATTTGGTTTTAGGTTTTGAGGAACAGCCTGCTGATTTCCTGTGCTCAGGCTGGCTTGGCTCTGCTTTCTCTGCCTCTTAGAGCAGGCGGAGGCTTTCTCTCCCAGCGCAAAGCAGGGGCCTGGGGCCCTTCTCACTGCTCTCTTCCCTCCCGGGTTTAAAGGGGCCCCTCGCCTCCCGCTGTCACTGCGCGCACCCAAGCGCAGAAGGGAAATGCGGAGCAAGACAGCTGGAGAGCCTTCGCCTTTTAAAGAGGCTGACAGACAAGCGGCACAGGGGTCCCGCTCTTGCCAGCTGAGGGCTTAGCTTCCAGAAAGGCCCCTCTAGGGGAACAAGCGGGGCAGTGTGGAGCTGCTGAAAGGCCTCATTGAGGCCGCAGCTCCAGGCTCTTGTAGCACATTGTCTGGTATGCAGCGCCCTTCCGAAACCGCTCTCCACAGTCCCCCAACACCCCAAAGCTCAGGAATCACACCCCCCATTACACTCGGTGTTTCAAGAAAAATTTTCAAAAGGTAATTTGCTTTTTGTTTGTTTGTTTATCTTGTGGCTCTGAGGGTCAGACATGATTCCCATGCTCACTGAGCTTAATAAGTGGAAACCCGCGTCCCTGGTGCCCCATCCCCGCGCTGTGGCAGCTGAAGTCTGGGCTGAGGCGGAGAGAAGCACAGCAGTGAACGGGGATGCAATGCTTTTTAAATCGTTTCTGCTGGTTTCTTAGCTTTTATAAAGATTCATTTCGAGAGATTTAAATTTACACCGAGGAACAACTTTCCCAGGAGTTTCAAAGTTGCTAACCCGGCTTTCGTGAAGTCGCAGCGGCGACCAGAGACTGAGCACTCTTCCCAGGAAGACACAGTTATCCGCTAAAAGCTGGAACAAAGTTACCATTGGTACTAACAGAGATTTTACCATGTGTCAGACTTGAGAAGCTGTGTGGCCTGAGGTCCCGTGCTTTGAGGAGCCCAAGGCCGGGGAACTCATGGTCAGCTGTGGTCAGCACCTCTACCCCACTCTCCACAGTGCATGCCATGATCCCCCAACTCCCCACAGGGAGCTCCAAATCCTGGAAGACTTGTTCCGGGTTACTAAGTGAATGCTGTTGAAGCAAATATATAATGTGT
>PVIH01015759.1:23032-48397 GCA_004025045.1 Sigmodon hispidus
AGAGAGAGAGAGAGAGAGAGAGAGAGAGAGAGAGAGAGAGAGAGAGCGAGCGAGAGAGAGCCAGAGGAACAGAAGATAAAGAGAAGACAGAGGAGACGAGAAGGTTTGGGATCCAGGGTTCTTGACAAGCTGTCAGACCACATGCTGGGTTGGGGGCCCTGCTGTAAAGAAGACAAGTTACTTCCCCCAGCTCTGCTGGTCTTGACCCCTGGCCCCTCCTGTGGCCTGCAGTTTCTTTCTCTCACAGGATTTTACACAGGCAAAAACAACACTTCACCAGGAGGAGGTGGATTCCTTTAGGCAAAAGGAGGCTGTGCACCAGACAGGCAAACTGGAGGTGTGGGGGGGTGAGGGCTGAGAGGTGTTTATCTTTGGTCTCCTTGTGCATTTATTTTGGTAACTGCTCCCAGGCTGATGGGTGACAATGATGATGATGATGGCACCTTCTCCCACTCCCAGAAAGTCCTGTGAAAGGGTGTAGAGGGCTGGGGCTCCAGGAACTCGTAAAGCAGGTGGACTGTGGGACTCCTGGGCTGTGGGAAATCTGGGAATCAGATTTAAAAATTGTGACGACATCACTGCCCTGTGGAAATGGAGAAGGAGAAGCACGGATTGAGGGGTCAAGGCAGATGCTGCACTAGCTCAGGAGTGTGTCATAGCTTGAACTAGAACCCTAAATACGGATTTTGGCATTTAACATGAGAAACTGGAACCCTTCAAACAACTGTGTAAGACATGACTGGTCACATGATTAGTCACTGTGTGACTAAACTTTACCTTTGTGTCAAATCCAGACTCCTGAGAATAAGAAACCTCTGGAATAAAAGGGGCAGGAGGGGGGGTATTGAAAAGGTTACTGAGCCTTTACAGATGGAGGCCGAAATAGTCATTCTGAGACAGGTTCCCCCAGCGAGGCTAGGGGCACTTGGAGGCCCAAGTATTGTCCCAGGGAAAGTTCAAGGTAAAGAAATATACACATTGTTTATATCCAATCTTCTTTCCTCTTTTCTTTTCTCTTTTTTTGGTGCTTCTCAGATACATTTATTAATGCCACATTGTAAATTAGTGTACAGCACTGTCCAGGTTCCCATTTGAGACAGCTTGCTTAAGTTTAGCTGACAGGATTCATGTTGAGTGGACTCAGGGAAGGGTTAGTGATGGCCATGGGAG
Organism: Sigmodon hispidus; assembly: GCA_004025045.1. Classification (NCBI taxonomy): domain Eukaryota; kingdom Metazoa; phylum Chordata; class Mammalia; order Rodentia; family Cricetidae; genus Sigmodon; species Sigmodon hispidus. The sequence goes on from PVIH01015759.1 coordinate 24,203, forward strand.
TGGAGGAGTGCAGGAGTGGAGCCTTTCCAAGCGTCACTTCCTTATCAGAACTCCTGATTTTATAAAGGATGAAGGTCATTAACCCCATTCCTACCCCAGTTTCCTGGTAAACCTGGGTATAGTAGGGTTTCATGGGGACCCAAACATTCTTAATAAGGCTCTAAGCATCTTAGCAGGACCAGGGCCACAGGCCACAGCAGATTCTACAAGACTCGGAAAGGTCACTGAGCACGCAGGTGCCTCCCTTTCCTCTTTTCTATTGCTGGAGATTGAACTCAGGCCTTGTGCATCCTGAGTAAGCAAAATACCACATGATGTCAAGTTGTATTCCCAAACCTTTCTACTTGAGTCAAATTTATTTTATTTGTTTATTTTTATTTATTTATTTTTTTTGATACAAGGTTTCTTTGTGTAGCTCTGGCTGTCCTAGAAATCAGTTTTTTAAATATTTTTCTATTTTATGTGAATTGGTGTTTTGCCTGCATGTATAATTGTGTAAGGGTGTCAGATCCTGGAATCATAGACAGTTGTTAGCTGCCATGTGGATGCTGGGAATCAAACTCAGGTCCTCTGGAAGAACAGTTGGTGCTCTTAGCCACTGAGCCATCTCTCCAGCCCCAGAACTCACTCTGTAAACCAGGCTGGCCTCCAACCCATAGAGATCCACCTGCCTCTGCTTCCTGCCTGCTGGTATTAATGGTGTGCACCACCACTAACCAGCATGTGCTTATTTCTTAACTGGAACAGTGATCATCAGTGACAGTGCAATGTGTGTCTCTTCAATCAGTGCCGGGTGTGTGTGTGTGTGTGTGTGTGTGTGTGTGTGTGTGTGTGTGTGCATTCTTTAGAAGTTTTATGCCAAAGCTCATATTTAATATGTTTGTTTTACAGAAATTGGAGTGCAGAAAGCATTTGTTCCTCCTCCACACTCTGTTTGGCTGTCTTGTTCTTTTTAATGACTGTACAATACTACCCTGTAGGAATGCGACTTATTTATTTATTCATGATTGTATGTATGTATTAGGAATTTAATGAGCCCAAGGCTTTCTGTATACTAGACAAGCACTCTGCCACCAAGGTACATGCTCAGGCCCTTTTCAGTGGTTTTATTTTGAGGCATGGTCTCATAACACTGCCCAGAGTGGCCTTGATCTTCCTGCCTCAGTCTCTCAAGTAGTGTTAGGGATCAGGTCTATCCTTCCAAGCCTGGCTGTCATAATTTATTTAAATTGGTATCCAAACTGTGGGTAATGGGGCTGTTTTCTGTGGACTAATCCTTCTGTGTGCTGTAAATATGTATGATTCTCATTGGTTAATAAAAAAGCTGACTGGCCTATAGCAGGGCAGAATAAGGCTAGGTGGAAGAGCCAAACTGACAACGCTGGGGGAGGCAGCGAGCCAGCCACCCAGGAAGCAAAGCCGGCTAGAGGCAGGTAAAGCCACAAGTCACACGGCAATGCATAGACGACTAGGAATGGGTTAATTTAAATGTAAGAGTTAGTTAGTAATAAGCCAGAGCTATTGACCAAGAATTTGTAATTAATATAAGCCTCTGTGTGTTTATTTGGGACCAGGTGGTTGAGACAGAAAACATCTGTGTACTGCTGTTTCTAATTTTCAGCATTTGAAAATATTTTAAAGAGAGAAAAAAACACCATCTAAAGAAGGAAAAATTTAAGCTGGTAAATATTTATACATTATACAGATACCCCAAGCATGTCTATGTTGAGGAACCTCTCTCTGTCTGCTTAAGCTACAGAGGAAGAGGTTTGTTCGGTTTTGTTTCTTTAAAAAACCCCAACAGGTTCCTTTGTGTAACAGTCCTGGCTGTCCTGGAACGTGCTCTGTGGACCAGACTGAAAAGATTAAGCCTGGCTCTTGTGTCTCAGGACTTCAAAGTTACCAAGGTGAGACACAGCCTTCCTGCTGTCTGCCCACTAAGGCTTGGAATTCCAAGTCTGCTGTCTAGTCTTCCTTTAAGATACATGCCATTTCTGAAAACTCTCACTTGCCTGTGTCTCAGCACTCAGAGGCAGAGATGGGAGGGTCACGTGAGTCCAGGAGCTGAAGACCTGCCTTGGGGTGAGGGAGTGGTCAGCATTTGCAAGATGGTAATTGTATGAGGCAAGAAAAGTGAATGTGTGTAACTCCATTTTTTTCTGGATGAGGAAATAGATTTAGGAATTGAGAATTATCCAGTGTCAACCACTCAGAAGGAGAGCCCAGAGGGAACACAGCCGTCGGACAGCAGCTTTTGCTAATATGCTTCATTACTTTCCAGTGCTGTATGACTTTTTTTATTTTTTATTTTTACTGGTTAACCCCTGTACTCACTCGTGGGCACTCCCAGGGATCGTTTATCAAGCACCTATGTGAACCCCTCTGCAGCTGAGAAAAAGCAAGATGAAAAATTGCTAACACTCGAAGGCAGGCACACCTTTCCATTTAGAGACAGCTCTTTCCTCCTCTGCACCTCCTATGTGGTGTTGGAGGTGGAGCCAGGGCCTTGTGGGTGCTAGCCAGGCACCCTGCCACTGAGTTCTACCCCTCACACTTTTTAAGCTGATGTTGAGACAGAGCATCACTATGTTGCCCTGGCTGGACTCACACTTGAATCCTCTTGCCTTGCTCAGTTTCCTAATTAGCTGGGGTTACAACAAAGGGTACCCCATCTCGTCTTCCTTCCTTTCTTTCCTTCCCCGCCCCCACTATGTTTCTTCATGGATTTTCAAGACAAGGTCTCTCTGTATACCAGCCCTGGTGCTCCTGGAACTTACTTTGTAGATCAGGCTGGCCTTGACTTCACAGAGATCCACCTTGCCTCACCATTTGGCTTCTAAATTTTTGTTTTTAAATCACATTTATTTAGTGTGTGTGTGTGTGTGTGTGTGTGTGTGTGTGTGTGTGTCCGCCCACACATGGGAGCATACACACAGGGGATGGCATGGTGGCTGGAGGCCAGAGGGCAGCCTGTGGAAGTTGGTTCTCTGCCCTTACCGTTTGGTAGCAAGAACCTCTACCCAGTGAGCCGCAATAAAATGTTTACTTCAAAGTTACTGACCACACCAACTTCTATAAAAAGTGGGAGAAAGAAGCCACATACACACCTATTTACACACACTAGTGTGCAATCTGCCCCCTCCCAGTGGAGCGCATTCGAATTCTACATTTCAACAAATAACTGGCATTTTCTTGGCATGTTAATCTACAGGAAATTACAGGCTGTCATGTCTTGTTCCTCAGAGAATGCTACACAGATTACAGTGGTAAACCACACTGATCGCACTGCCCAGCTTTGCTCTGGCTTTCTCCTTACCACACACATTCACTACATCTTACACTATCATGTGGGGAAAAAAGAATTCGTAATAATTTACATAAACAACTATTCTCCATCCCTAGGACTGAACCCAGGTCCCTGCACATGCTGGGCAAATGCTCTTCCATTGAGCTATAGTTTCAGCCTAACTGTAAATTAAAGAACAAATCATTTTTCTGGGGTCTTAGTATAGCCCTGGCTGGTCTGGAATTTACTACATAGAGCAGGCTGGCTCAGAGCTCAGAGAAACTCACCTGCCCTTGGATTCAGTTCACTCTTGTGTGATATTAAAGGTGTTTGCTGTCCCAGCTGTTTCTTTATTACTTACAGGCCCATTTCCCTCTGTCATTGTCTAGGGCAGTGTGAGACAGACTCTTCAAGAGGAATGGGCAAAGAGATCAAAGATTTAAAATACATTTTATTTTTAATGGAGGTAAAAAAATAACAGAATTTATCATCTGAACTATGCAGTTCTGTGGTATTACACATGTTTACAACAAAAATAACAGAATTTATCATCTGAATTATGCAGTTCTATAGTATTATACATATTCACATCTAGGACCTTTTCACATTGCAGTAGAGATAATGAACAATTGCATGTTTTTCTCCACACAAAACCCCAGAGACTGCTATTCTATTTTCTGTCATATGGCTCTGGCTACTCTATGGCCTCATGTAAGAGGAAGCATCAGTGTATGTCCTCTCGAGACTGGTATATTTCACTTAATGAGGATCCACCCATGTTGTAGTGCAGCAATTTCCTCCCCTTTTGAAGGCTGCATACAGTTTCATCAAGTGTCATATCACATGTGGGTGCATGCACATGTTTATCCATGTGAGTAGAGGAGATCAGAGGTCAGTCTTGGGTGTTATTCCTCATGAGCCATCTGCCTTGTGTTTTAAGACAGGACCCCTTAGCTAGGCTGGCTGGCTGGTAAGTTCAGATCTTCCATTGCCTGCCTTCTTGGGCTGAGATTACAAATGTAAGACACAAGCCAAGTTTTATGTGGGCTTTGGGGACCAAACCTAGGCCCCTCTGCTTCCATGGCGAGTACCTTACCCTGCCCGGTCATACAGCACTTTGCATATCTACTCATCTTGATCACTGGAATTGCTTTTCTTCTTGGTCCCCGGTGAATGACATTATGTAAACAAGGGTGGGCAGATCTCTCTTCTAGGTCCTGCATTTTATTACTTTGGATGCAAATCCAGAAGTTGCTGAATCACAAGGTGATTTTATTTTAAAAAATTATTTGAATGAATATCTTGTCTGTGTGTATATACCTGCATTATGTGCATGCCTGGTGCTCTCCAAATCCAGAAGAGAGATCAAATTTCTCGGAATCGGAGCTACAGATGGTGTGAGCTGCCATGTGGGTGCTGGGAATTGAACCTTGGTCTTCTGGAAGAGCAACCAGTGCTTTTAACCTCTGAGTCATCTCTCTCCCTTGGTAACGAAGCTGGGGTGGGAAGTCAATAGTCTCTGTTATCTCCATCTCTGGCCTGCAGATGCCACTGTGAGTTTGGTGATGCTGCTGATCCTCACCAGCACGACTCTTCCAGCTGTGGTCTGGAGTGAGGGGTGTTTCTTCTGTGACTCATAATCCATGGTTAGGCTTTTTTTTTTTTTTTTTTTTTTTTTTTTTTTTTTTTTTTTTTTTTTTTTTTTTTTTTTTTTTTTTTTTTTTTTTTTTTTTTTTTTTTTTTTTTTTTTTTTTTTTTTTTTTTTTTTTTTTTTTTTTTTAAGATTCTCATGTATCCAGGCTAGCCATAAATTCCATAAGTATCTGAGAATGACTGTGAACTTTGGACCCTCACACCTCCACCTTTTCAGGTGTACCGCCATGCCAATTTTATATGGTGCTGGACATGGAACCCAAGGTCTCACCCATGCTAGGCAAGTACTCTACCAATTAAGGATTCAGAGGAAACTGAAAGTCATGTGGTCATTATGGTTGCACTTACCTGTAATTCTGGCTACTCAAAGGGAGAAGAAAGAGCAGACCAGGACAGTTTATTGAGACATTGCCTTAAAATGAGGAAATTAGTCCCCTATTAGAAGTCAGACTCAGGTTCCACTCAAGACAACACAGGTGGCTTTCCTCAGATCTACCCCATCTCATCCCCTGGCTGCCAGAACAGGTCAGCAGGAAGTGTGTGTGTGTGTGTGTGTGTGTGTAGGGGGCTAGTTAACACTCGGTGTGTCCCAACAGGAGCCAGGGAGGTGCTCATGGATCTAGACTTTGGTGATACTGGCATAGAAGCTGATGAGGAGGGCACTGTGTTGGGATTCTGGATTCATGTATCAGCAAGGACAGCGGGAGGCGGTTTATTACCATGCAAACATTACAGACATCCAGGACCCTGAAAAAGTGCCGGCTCACAGTAGCATCTGCCGGGGATGGAGGAAGGAGGGATTTAAAGGCTTAGAGTGGTAGGGGCTGGGGTGTAACACACAGATGGGGAGCTTGCCTAGGATGGGTGAGAGAGCCTGGGCTCAATCTTCAGGACTACAAACTAATGAAATAAAACAAAATTCAGGGGCTTCCACCAACCAAAGTACCACATGTCCCTCCCCATTTTCATGTGAAGGTCCAGTAGAAGTCTGACCATGCTGCCTCTACCTTCAGTGACGGGCAGTGCTTTTGAGCTGACCTTTCCTTTACCTTTTCTCCATCACTTCAGAAGGTCGGGTCCCTTTGTAAGCCACTATAGAGGTCACTGGCTTCTCTTGTCCATTAGCTGTTTCCCTCATCCCTCTCAGACCAAGGCAGGTCTGTACCAACCAGCTGACTCCACTGTCCTGTGGGCTCTGCTCCCTCCATTCTTCTCAATTACCATGAGCGCTTTTCCTGTCAAGGCCTTCCCAGCTCTCTGTGGGTTTTCTTTCAACTTTGCTTATAAATGCAAGTTTCTTTTACCATTCTCTTTTGTGATATCTTGCCAGCATGGAGCAAGAAAATCTATTGGCATTTGCAGTATTTCACTCAGAAGACTTCTCTGAGTTTATTAGGAACATTTACTGTCTGCTGAGTTATCACGGGCAACAGTTTTATCAATCATTCTACCAATGTCTATCTATTGATCATGTCCACCACCATGAGAACCTTTCTCCAGCTTCCCTGTGGGTATCACCCCACTCACCTGGCCTTATGGACTGTGTCTTCATTGTGGAGACAAAAGCAGAAACTCTTTCCCCAAGCAACATATTCTTACAAACAGATTTCAAAGTCAGGATATCTTTAAAGTGTACGCATTTGTTTAACTTAGCAGACTTAGCAATCAATTGTCTCTCTGCAGTTAGCTCATTAAAAGTTAAAAAATTAGAAGAAAATGTAATAACCAGAATCCAGACTCTCTGTTTATCTGCCATCTTTATGTGGCCTTTATCTTTATTTCCTTCCCCGTTTAGAGGTTTTGAGAGTCTAAATCTGTTTCATTGAGAATCCCTAATCATTTTCCAACCCAAAGAGCTTTAAAAGGTGTTATCACTTTAATTGCTGATTCCGCCCCTCTTGATGGGTGTTTCAACATGGTGGAGGAGCCTGAGCCACTATGCCGCTGGTGGCAAAGAGAGCAGACTCAGGAAATGCTGCTACCAGAAAAACCTTCATGAAGCAGCTCCTTAAGAGCCAAAAAAATTGGGTGCGATGGAGAAGCACCCATAACTAGTCTAGTAACCTCTTATGTAACCTCTTGCTTATGCTTTCATTTCGCCTGCTGGGGAGCCTTTTGTTATCCGCTCTCTCTTTGCCTACAGAGAAGAGCAAAATTTTTACCCTGCTTTGGACGCGGATTCCCGCCTTACCCGGGAACTTTTCCACCTGCTTTTTAACGCGGATTCCTATCTTACCAGGGAACTATTTTACCAGTGCACTGCCCTGACCTCAGAAAGTTCTGAGCCTTCGTTGAGAGCAGAGATCCCCGTACACCGGCCACCACTTGTCGCGAGCCACCTCAACCAGCAAGGGAGACGCAACACCCAGGCTCTTCTTTCAGCAGTTTATTCAGGAACCTTGAACAATTTTCTGACTTCTTCTTCTGATGACCCCAGGGAAACCTGCTGGCGGCTTAGATAGCCTCTGGGCAGCCAACCCTAGTGTGCCATGTGGGCACTACCTATAGGTCCAGGTATGCGGAAGCAAGCCAGATCCTCAGCCTTAGCCATATATGGAATTGTTTGTTACTGAGAGCACTCACCATGTGGAAGGTGGAGGGTGGAAGCCAGCGCCATCTTTAAGGCGCGGCTGCACACAGCTCCCTACACTTGCAGGCAGCTGGTTACAATGGCAACACCTTCTGTTTTAAGATTTAAAGATGGTGACATTCTACTTCCCCAAACCAGTTTCTTATTTTCCTGTGCATTGCAGAGTTACAAAGCACCCCCAAACCCCAGCGCTTCAGATGACAAGCATTGTTACTTCTTCAGATCTTTTGGGCTTCATTGAACTGTTGGTCTCTGGTTTGACTCAGTGTTCTGATTTCAACTGTGTTAGATCTGGATGCAGCTGTGGGGTTTCTGGGCCCTTTTAATGTGTGGTCTCTCACTTAGGATGCTGGCTGCAGCTTCTTACATGCAGCTGAATTTTAAGAGAGTCAGAATATAAACTGCAAGATCCCTTATGACCTAAGATCTGAAACTCCCACAATGGCATGCTCCACTGTGCAGAATAAGTCAGAGGTAAATAAGATCAAGCAGCGGCCTTGAAAATGAGAAGAGCATCACATCCACCCTGTAAAGGAGTTTAGAGGAGGCTGACAGAGAACCTTATTGATTGACCTTTTGATAAACAGAATGATCATCCAGGTAGCGGTGCCATAAAGGTACTTGGTTGTGAGGGAGAGTGAGTGCCTTGTTTTTGTGTTGGGACTGTGCAGGCTATATCTTGCCATTAGCTGCATTAGCACATGGATTCCTTTAGTCCTCCCTGCCTGCTTCCCACCTCCACAAACACTCAGCCTAGCACAAGACAGGATGCCTGTGTCTTGTTACCTAAAGGAAGGGACTTTGGGAGGAAAGGACTTTTGAGACTATATTTAATTATGTGTACTCGTATCTGTGTGCATGAATATGTGCACGTGAGTGCAGGTGCCGATGGAGGCCAGAAGAGGGCGTCAACTCTCCCTGAGCTGTAGTTATAGGTGGTTGTGAGCTGCCTGGATGTGGGTGCTGGGAACTGAACTCAGGTCCTCTATAAGAGCAATGTGTGCTCTTTACCACTGAGCCATCTCCCTAGCACCTAGGAGAAAGGGACTGTTTGTTCTCCTAGTTTTAATATCTTGAAGACTGAGATTGTCTGTAGGAATTCTCAGTTCTTCCACACCAGCAGGGAGGGTGAGGAGTGAGGAGGAGGAGGGAGCAAAGGTTCCCACTGATGCCATTCTCACCCGTTCAGGGCTACTTGTCTGAGTTTTCTTCAGAAAGCTGCCTCTGCCCACTGTGTCTGAAGTTGCAGTGAGCTCTATGCTGATAAACTAGAGGAAGCTGGGAATCTGTTATGTTGTTGTCTAGGCATAGCCTGAATGTGCCATCCTCCTGCCTCAGCTTTCTTTTCTTAGAATTTATTTAAAAGGTTTTTAATTTTACATACCAACCACAGTTCCCCTTCCCTCCCCTCCTCCACTAGCCCCCAACTTCTCCTACCCTACCCCTCATCCACTTCTCAGGGAGGGTAAGGACTACACAGGGAGTCAAGGTAGTCTGCATATCAAGTTGAGGCAGGACTAAACCCATCCACCATATGAAGGCTGAGCAAGGTGTCCCTCTGTAGGGAATAGGCTGCCTCAGCTTTCTAATGCACCACCATGCCTGGCTGGGATCTAAAGTCTCCATCTGCTCCCTAACCTTAACGTTCTTCTCATACTGGTTAACTTTCCAATATCCCATTTTGAACCTGGTCCGATTAATTTTTGCATTCATCCTTGCTTCAACCAGAGGGTTATGGTGGGGTTGGGCTGAGGCACGTATACAATTTCCTGACTCCATCTCTGTTTCCCAAGTGGAACTGGACTGCACTAATTGACCTGGAGGGTCTCAGCTGTGCTAAGCTGGGTGTTTGTTAGATCTTGTTAGGCTGGTAATTAGTGCGGGAATCTAGGTCAGAGGCAACCAGTTGGAGTGATGGCCTCCTGGGCATGAATAAAGGTGGGGAAGAGTAAACACTTTTCTCATTTTGGGGTGTAGGGTGAACCAGGGACAAGGGACTTGTGGTATACACAGAGACACACAGGGTCACCTGCGAAAAAGCGCCCAACCTCTCTCTCTCTCTCTCTCTCTCTCTCTCTCTCTCTCTCTCTCTCTCTCTGTTCCTCCTGTTTTTACTCGGGTTTCCTTCCAACCTCTCCATATATGGTGTGGCTCTAGAGCAGGCTGGGGATTGGCTGCTGCTGTTGGGAGCCAGGGAGGTAGGAGAAAAGCAGAAAAAGAAACCCCGAGTCGGGAGGGAGGGAGGGAGGGAGGGAGGGAGGGAGGCGAGAGCATGGTAGCCAGGCTTCAAGGGTTGTGGAAGGGCGGCTTGCCTGTGAGGTTGAGACAGATTCTTGGGGATGCGTTTCTAGGGAGAAGTGGGGCCCAGTGAACTGTTGGCAGGGCGTTTGGGGGAGTGGTAGGGATAAGCAGTGCCGCCCTAGGACCCCGCTTCAGCCTAAGGACCCGATTGTGAGGCTGCAGTGGGGAGGGAGGGAGGGTTGAGGACCTTATGCTCCACTCTTCCGTCTTTTCACCCTGGACAACTTACAGCTATGCTGTGGAGAAAACATATGCAAATTAACTCATTAGCTTTCCAAGCCAACCCCTCAGACACCCTTCCTACAGGAGGAAGAGACTGTACCTTTATCAGCTCCCTCCAACCCCCTGAACAACTTATGAAGAGAAGCAGGCAAAGCTGAGGAGACTGTCATGGAAATAGGACAAAAGCATCTGGTTCTCCAGTTCACCTGTCTTTACTCATCACCTTGGTTCAACTCTTCGTCCTGGATTCTCCTCTCTCTATCCCAGGGTCTCCCAGAAGAGTTTCCCCCTCTAGTTCATTTGGGTAAGAAGGCAGAGCCAGGCTGTTGGGAAGTGGGCAGCTTCGCAGGAGAAAGTCTCCTCTGCCCATGGAGACTGGAGGAAGAGCTGGTGCAGGAGAATGGAGTCTAGAGAGGGGAGGAGCCTGGAACGGCATGTTGGGATCCTGACATGGTGGCAATGCTCAAAACATTTTACATGAGCCAAGATCTTGATGGCAGTTGCCCGCCACAAGTATAGAATTTAGGTTGCTTTTCTAGTGTGAAACATGGCTTTGTGTGAGGCTCTGAGATGGTTGCGGACCAGGAATCACGATTCCCTTACAGCTGTCTTCAGCACAGCGCCTGGAGGTACCTCGAATGCCCTCCTCCTAAGAGAGGGATGGGCATGGCCCGTGGCCCATTTCAATAGAGTGGCAATGATTGGCTCTGTCCTTTGCCTCATTCAAGCTATGCTCTGGCCACCTGGATTTGCTCTTCACCACTCACTGAACCACACCAGTCACAGCAGCCTGTGAAACCAATAGATGAGCAGAGACCCCTGGCTGTTCTTTATCACTCAACAGCTCTGTAGTTAGCAGAGGAGCAAACAGACAAGCATCAAGCCTGGGACAGGCAGAACTTGAACCCAAACCACAGTGGTTTCAAAGCCAGGCTCGGTTTAGCATGGTAGAGCCTGGATGCTGGAACTCTGGCTGCTGGGGAGCTGGGAGCTGCCGGCTCTGGGGTGTGTGTGTGTTCCCTCCTTGGGTACCACCGAAGATTGGCATGTTGGGACACATATGTCATTCTTGTTTTGTCTTTTTGTCCTTATGTGGGAGCATCAAGGAAGAGAAAGAGAAAATGGAAAATGCTGATGAAATGAAAAGATGGGAAGGCATTAAGTGTAATTTTAACCCAACCCTCAGTCTCTGTGGCAATGGGTGGCTCTGAGGACTAGGGCTAGAGTTATGGGAAGTGAAGCCTCTGAGGGGCAGGAAATCTGGCCCCCCTGTTTTGTCCCCAGGAGGACCTGGGTGTCCAGGAAGGTGGTACTGTGCACTTTCCTTGGCTCAAGTTTCTAGATAAGTAATGCTGTCAGTGAGAAACATCAGACTAAGAAAACAAGACCCGTTCCCCCCACACACACAACAGTCCTCTGGCAGGCTGGGGTGCTCAGTGGTGAGAGCAGCAGGTTGGGGTGCTCAGTGGTAAAGGACAGGAGTTCAAATCTCCAGCACTCACATGTGCTGGCAAACCCAGAACCCCTCTTTCCTTGAGATGGTTTAACCAGAAGGGTCCCCCAACTTGTTTAAAGGTGGTAATGTCCAAAGGAACAGAGTTCAGCTGGGTCCCCCAAAGACCTTATTCTCCCCCCAGCCTATCTTAGTTAGTTAGAGCAGCCCCTATCCTGTTCTTCCTCGTTCTTCAGCTCTGGGACCAGGCTTCCTGGGATAAGGCCTGAGGAGCAAGGAGCAAGGGCCCACCCCGTATTTTAACCCCTTGTATGCAGATTCAAGAGGCCTTAACTCACGAATCATTCAGATCCTGCCTTCCCTTACTATTACCATTAATAAACATAATTCTAGAGAACAAGGCAGGAGGTGGTCGGGGAGAGCTGTTCTGAGGCTGCGCTGTGTTGGGAGGGTGGAAGATTGGGGAAGGTCAGTAGAAGGAACCCTTGCTTGGCAGAAAGAGGAAGCTGGTACAGGCCTGGCTTCCCCTCCCACCCACACAGCGGCCATCACAAGCCAGTTTCATTCTTATGTCAGCTGCCTCCCCTCCTGCCATGACCAAGCTGGTCCCATCCATTCAAGTTTGTGTTTGAGTCCTTGGTAGAAGGTAAAGGAAGCCCCTCAGATAAGAAAACCAAGGCAGCTCAATCTTGTTTTTGTAGTTCTGGAAATAGCAAACGGGCCTCCTGCGTGCTAGGCACACACTATGCCAGTGAGCTGCAGTGTCAGCCTTACCCCCCCCCCCACACACACACCATGCTGAGAAGCCAGCGTTAATTCCACATATCCTCCTCAGGGCTGGGCTTAGTGTCACTTCTCTGATGGCATGGACAGGTGGCACTGGCCCCGTGTCCCTAGAACTCAAGCTGCACAGCTGAAATTTCACCCTCACAATAAGAACCTGGAAGGGGGTGGATATCTGAGGGAACGGCTCCACAGCCGTCCCAGGGCTCTGCTGGCAGGTGCCATGTGCAGTAGCAGGCTGCCTTTCTTTATTACTCTGTGTGGAGAGCACCTTCCTTGGCTCACCTTTTCCAATCTGGCCAGGGAGTTGACTGGGGAAGTTGGTAGAAAAAGGCCACAGCGCATCAAGCGTTAGCAAGTGCAATGAGTTTGATTTTTTTTTCTTTTGGATTGAGGTAAATAAAAAAAAAGCTTTCTCCTGCAACATTTGAAGATATAGTCTGTTTCCCTCAAATTTCAGACCTGCCCCCTCCTTCACATCAGGCTCTTCCGGTATTGATTGTGCGGGGAGGTCTGTCTGAGGGGAGTGTCGGGGGTCTGCAGGTCCATCTGTCTGTACAGGTCTCTCAGCTCCCTGACTTCCTGCAGCACCCTCTTTGCCTGGCTCCAGTTGGATGAAGCCTCCCCCAGCAGCCTCTCCGTCTCCTGCAGCAGCTGCTCAGACTGGGAATCGGGTGGAGACTGTGGGGGGTCCTTGGCCTTTCTCTTGCCGTCTCCCAGTCCCTGAACCTCTGCCAGCAGCTCCTGAGTCTTCTCCAGTTTCCTTGCTACCAGGTCCTGGATCCGGGACAGCTGCCCGGGCTGGCAGGGAACGGGGGCTGGGGATTCCTGGGCTCGAAGGTGGAGGCGGGGTGCTGGGGTAGTGTCCCTCTGAGATAGGATCTCCTCCAGGGAAGCACAGCGGCCCTTCTCTGTAGAGGTCAACTTCTTCGGGGCTTGAGGGGTATAAGTCGTTCCCTTGTCTGGCTTCTCCCAAGGCCGAGAAAGGCTGCTTGCCCGGTGTGACGAGGGCTGGATCCGGTCCGAGTCCGCTCTCCGACGACTGCCCGCCAGCTGGGCCACGGACTTATCTAGATCCACTCGGAAGTTCTCAGCACAAGAGGCTGGCTCCTCAGGGGAAGGGTCTTCTTCCTGGATCAGGTCTAATGTCAGCATCCCGTCTGAGGTAGAGGTGGAAGCCTGGGAAAGTGTGAGAGAAGGGTTGGACTATCAGCAGCAGCAGCACGTGCCATGGCGCCAGCTGAGATCCCCTCCTCAGCCCCCTTCCCTGCACTCCACTGAGCTCCTCTGCTCTGCCTTTGATGACTGAAGTTCTTTCTTCCGTTTTTCTGTAACTCACTTTTTCTGCATATTGTTTATGTTCTCTGCTCTGCTGGGAGCTTCCGGAGAGGTGTCTACTTCTGTACTGTGGACTCTAGAGCATCATGGGATGGCCACAATTCCAGGAGGTGTACACATACACACACACACACACACACACACACACACACACACACACACACACACACACACGGAAGAGGAGAACTCCCTACCCACATCCTCTTGGCCACACACCTTAGCCTGCTCTGATAGCTCAACTCTGGACCCTTGCCTGGTAGCAGACCTTGTTCTCTTATTTCTTAAACACTGTAATTTAGCAATGTTAAAGGGAGGTCGGTGCGGTCTATGCTGTTGCACATGTGTGGTTCTGACCATTTCCCACAGAAGCACGTTACAGCCAGGCAGCTAAACCCACAGCCCATGTTCTTCCTCCTAGACTGGAACACGGCTAAATGAGAGAAATCACTACTGTATTCAGCAGAGGTTTTGCTGTGGGGCATGTGGCATTCACCATCCCTTATCAGAGTGGTCAGCCACCACACAGCAACATGCATCACTCTGCACTTCTGTTTTTCACTGTGCTAGGGGCATTTCTCATTTCCTCAGAAGTTACTGAGAACAGAGACAGCTGATTCAGGGTGGGTGCTGGGTAAGCGATTTTGATTTGGGGAGTCAGGCAGGCAGGGATGTAGGGTGGACAGGCCTCTTGTGCCTTTGATCCTTGTACCGGGAGGGCTCCTATAAATGTCTCTGCTTGTTCACAGCTGAGGCGGACTGACACAAAGCCGGCCCCTGGGCAGTGTTTCCTGCCTGCAGTCTTACATACCACAGCCATGAGGTGTCCTCTAGTGGGAGGACGTCGGGAGTGCTGGATCTTTGCTCTGTCTCGAGTAGGGTGGGCAAGGAAGCTGTCCTCCTCAACAGTGACCTGAAGAGAGGGAGGCACTGTGAGTCACAGGTTTTCCTTAGGACTCCATCCCAGCTGGGCAGCCCCTAATATGCCTGGCCCTGGGAATAAGTCCATCCCACCAACCATTTCTGAGCAGGCCCACAGGCAGAAGGATTTAAGGACACAGCTGACCAAGGTTAGCTCAAACATGGGGAAGACTGCTCATGAGGAGAATGAGCACAGAAAAGATTCAGAGAGAAGGTGGGGATACAAGGCCTTTAAAAGGCAGAGAAAGTAGAGTTGTGGGAACTAAAGAGGCCCCACACAGCCCGCCCCCATGAGCCACAGCTTGCTTTCTGCCCTAGAACTCCTCCCCACAACAGGCCCAACCTCATCCAAGATACGGTTCTTAGCCCTGGTGATGGCAGCGTTCAGGGCGTTGATCCATGACTCCTTTTCTTCAGGACTCACTGCCAGGAAGATGAGGTTAGGTGCCTGTGAGGGCAATGTTCTTGTTTTAGCTAGGGTTTTACAAGTAAATTATAATCCCCCTCTCCAAAGAAAAAGATATTATAATCTCATTCCCTCACACCCAGCTCCTGGGGAGAGAGATTCTGCTTCTGGAATCATGAGTGACTGAAAGAAACCCAGAGTCTGTTCCTGCAAAATTCACAGGCTGTTTTAGAAACAGTTGAGGAAGGAGCTAAGAGTGGCACTGGATTTGAACTTGATACTGCCGATCACTAGGGGAGGTGTGGCCAACCTTAGGTATTAAAAATCTTTAAATGTCAAAAGACACAGAATGTGACAGGTGTGGCTTTCCTGGGTCTCTCTGAACTTTAGCCACCATCAGGGCACAAGGACCAATAATTTTTCTTCTAAGAGAATATTTGTATATGCACCATGTGTGTGTGTGTGTGTGTGTGTGTGTGTGTGTGTTCAGGGGGAAAGGGAAGGGGTAGGGGGAGAGATATGTTTATGGAATAACAGTATAAAGCTAGTTTGACTGGAGGGAAGAAAATGGACAGAATATTGTCTAGTTAGATAATAAATGCCAAAGGGGGATCAATTCTGGAGGCTGCTGTGGGCTTTGCAGCCTGCAGGCCCCAGACCCACCGTGGTGCCCGGCTGCTTGCATCGGGCCAGTGTGAACTTGCTGTGGTTTTTCTTGCTTCTGCTCTTGGATTTCCGCAGTTCTTCACACTTCTCATAGTCACTCAGGTCAAACACCTCTTGGATATTTTTCTCATCTTTTACCTAGGGGAGGTTTGGGGTGTGACATGGATAAATTTACTCTGCCTCTGTTCCTGGAGAAAGGCAAGGATGACAGAAGGGAGCCGTCCCACCCAAGGTATGTATCTGAGGATAGAGCCAAGAACTGAGTCCTTGTGCGTTTCTGTCCAGTGTCTCCCTCTACGCATGACCCTCACTCTGTTTCTGAAGGACATAGCTTTACAAGTCCATAAAGGGACATGGTGAATAGGCTGACCAGATCATCCCAAGTAAGGAAGACTCGAGTCTGGGGGAAGGTGACAAAGGTAACCAACATCTGGCAGGGACAAAGGGCTGCCTCTGGCCTCGGGAAATAGTCTGGTTCCCACCTGCTCCCTTTTCTAGGAAATTATAGGAGACGTTTCCTGATCAGCGGGCCAGCCACCATCTTCTACCTGGTTGAGAATATAGCAGGAATGAGACGGTCATATTTCCCAGGTTAAAGTTGAAACTGAGCAAACATGTCTGAGTTAGCCCCGTGTTTCCCTTGGCAGCCATCTACCAGCCTGTTCGCCCATCCTTTTGATCTGCTGATCACATGTGTGTAGGGAGTGAGGAGTCCATTCATCTATTTCCATTATCTGGCAAGGCTTGGCTCTCCAAGGGCTCCTGGACTTTTGGCTGGGAAGTGACAGAGGCCTTAAACATTATGGTGGATGTGGGAACATTCAAGAATAATTCACAAGAACCCAGGCTGAGGTGGGGGGTGCTCCTCCCTGGCTCCTTCCCCCAGAGAGACTATCAGAAGGGACCAGAAAGCTTGGGAGGAAGGAGCAGGGTGTGTGTGCAAGGGAAGGACTCACTTGTTCTGCTTTCCCAGGGGAAGGGAGGGAGGGGCTGATAAGAGGGCTCGGGTAGGAGACGGGGTGAGGCAGGCGGTAGAATAAGGAAATGCCAGTGTCCAGAAGAGACAGACGACCCTGGCATCTTGTTCTCTACTGTACTGTTCTCTTCCTCACACCAAATTCCCAAAGTCTCATTGATGACTACGTCTTCCAAGTTAACCCTTCCTTCTTGTGGCTCACAGACTACCTAACTTCCTCCGCCATGAAGTCACCCTACAGTGTGGACCTGTTCCTATATTTGGCCCTTGCTTGACCAGAACACACCCCAGTCCTCTTAAAGGGTGCCCTTGGAGAGTAGGGAATGATGCACAGCACACACGGAAGGGCTTCTCTACTGGAAGAAGTTGTAGGAGGCCTTTTCTTCCCCGAGAAAGACTGACGGATACTATGGGATGGCTGGAATTGCAAATGCACTACCACACTTTCGGTTTTTACATCTGCAATCTACTAGTTTGTTTCTTTATAGGCAGAATAAACGGTGGCTGTTGGCACAGCTTCGCCCTTAGCCCAGGTCCACTGGACCCTGGCAAGGGGCAGAATAAGGTGTGGTTCCTTCTTTTCCAATGCCCTTCCTAGTAGGGGCATCTGGCCCCAGGACTAGTCAGATGCTCCTGACTCAGAGGACAGCAGACACTCTAGGCTGAGGTCATCCTATGCTCTCTGTGCCCTGCACCCCTCGCTCCCTCCACACACAGGCATATTAAACAAATAACCATGCACTCTTGTCCCCAGGTTCTGCCGTTTGAAAAAAAAAAAAAAAAAAGGCCTTGTTTAGTTTTTTTAGCCTTTCACTGTCCCCCGTGTCCGCGCTGACATGTAGGAAGCCCTTCCTGATTGCTGCTGCATTTCCTGGCATTATTAACTTCAGGGAGGCAGGAGACAGCCTGTGACACTTGCTGTTGCTTTTTAAAACAAACAAATGTCGAAAGCAAGCAAACTGTGGAGAGAACTCTCTGTATGATTTGGGACGAGGAAACAGTGACCCTTCAAAGTCTCCGGGTCCCCCCAGCCCGTTCCTAAGACCCCCCCAACCGTTATGTTTAGGCCCCTTCACGAGGGACCTGCCTCTCGGGCTCAGCCCTGTTAGTTCCTTCTACTTGTCTCTGACAGTTTTCGGATGAGTACTTCGCCTGGCTGCAAGTGTGTCTGCTTCAACACCATAAAAGGATTTATTTACCCGACAAGAACGGCGAATGCAAGTGTCTAGTCTTGAAAGCAGAAGAGGTTAGAACTCGGGCAGGGCTGCCCAGTCCGTGCTGGGGGAGGGAGCAGTCTACCATGCTCTGTAGAAAGTCCCGGGGAGGCAGCTTCAGCTTCCCGCATCCCTGTTACTGACTGGCGAGCTGGGGCTTTACGAAGGGGAAGGGGCTCCAGACTCTGACCCAGCGTGGGCTGCGCTCTCATGCTCAACTAGAGTCAAAGCCACTCGCACGCGCGCGCACGCGCACAGGCGCTCCAGTCCCAACTCCATCCCCACTCTATAAATAAAGGTGGGCAGAATCTGAGTTCCTTCAGTGTTTGCACTTGGTTTTCCTCTTTAAGTGAAGTGGGGGGTGAAGAACAGGCCTGGTTCAGGACACTACCTCCTCCAAAAAAATGTGGCTTTCCCAGCTACCCCATCTTAGATCCCTGAGAGTGACTCCGGTTTGTTTTCTATAATTTAGGGAGGACGGAAAGGGTGGTGGGCTGGGAGAGACAGGCAGGGGGGGAGAGGGACGAGAGGACCAGTGTGTTTCAGCAGAAAATTAAAGAAAAAAAAAATCCCATATTTTAGGGGGCAGAACAGCGGCCGTTCGGAACTTGGAGGAAGGCGTCCGCAAAGGTGTATCAAACAAGTAAACTCCTAATCATTCCCACCCAGGTAAAGTCACTCGGGGTGACTTTTCTCTGCAGATAGAGGACTTTTGCGACCCCTGAACTTGCAGAGAGGGAGGCGGGGCAAGCCGGAGAAGTCGCCGGCGCGGGGACCGACCGGGTCGGGACGGCCGGCTTCGGGCAAGGGCGCCTACCTCTTTCTCGGACACGTAGAGCTGGTCGCCTTTCAGCACCACATAGCGGTTTTTCCAAATCTCCCTGAAAATCCCTTTCCCGCAGAATTTCCGGACCCAGCCGACCTTCTCGGGCGCCGCAGAATGATGGTTTCCATCCGGAGGCCCCTGCCCGGGGCGAGACGGACGAGGAGCGGCGGCTCAGCCGGGTCCCCGCGCCCGCCCTCCCCGCCCCCGCCCGGCCCCGGCCCCGGCCCCGGCCCCATTGTCCGCGCGCCGCGCACTCACCCGCTTGCCGGAGCCGCTCTTCTTCATGGCGGGATCGGGCGGCCGCGCCCGCTGCTCGCTCGGCGGCTCGCGCTAGCCGCAGCCCGGACCCCCGCTGCCCTCGCCGCCCATGCCCGCCCCCGCCGCACGGGCCCCGGCCGCCGCCGCTGACGTCGCGGGCTCCGAATGAAGGGCGGACCGCGGCGCCGCCGCCGCCGTGCGCTCCCCGCCCCCCGCCTTTGTTTCCGACCCGGCGCCCGGCGGAGGCGCGAGCGGATAACCGGGAGGCGCGGCGGGCGGCGGGGGCGGGCCCGAGGCGTGGCGAGCGGGATGGAGCGGAGGCGCCGTGGGAGAACGGCCGGCCCCGACCCACGCCACGGGCTGGCGGGGCTCCCCGAGGCTCCGGGCTCGACCTACTCCCGGGCGGGCGTGAGCGCCCCGCGAGGCCTGCGGTAAACACGCGTGCAGCGGCGGGGAGCCCCGCCAGCCCTCGCAGCCCCGAGTTTCTCCCGGGCCGGGCGGGATCCCAAGTTTGAGGACCGCTTTCCTCACCACTCTCCGTTCCCCTACCGGGTAACTGGAGGACGAGCTGACCCATGACAGCCCCGGGGGACACGAGTGTAGTCTTTTAGGGCCAATTAGTGCTAGACAATAAGCGAATAAACCTGTTTCCTGGTGAATGGTAAACACAGCAATCACGAAATGAGTAAAGATCCCTGGCACACGGCAGGGAAAAACAATCTTTTTCCCAGAATCGTTCAAGATGAAGTGTTGGTAAATTTGTGGTTGGTTGGAGGATGTTTGAGTTTTTTTTTTTTTTTTTTTAAATCTATCAAGAAAGAACCTGAGATTCACCTTCCTTCCCAATCCTGTAAGATTCTCCTTACTAGCAACATACAACTTGATTTCTTTTTCAGGTGGACAGGTGGATACAGAACTTTATCCTTTCAAAATATTATTATTTTGGTACTGAACAATGTTGAGTACCAGTCTGTAAGGCATATTGAATGACAATATTATCCCTTTGGAAATGATCAGTCGGGGAAGGCGAACCAAATGACATGCTCAAATTGACAGCGCTCCCGTTACATGAATTAGAGTGTAGGTTTTCTGACACCTCTCTACCTTTTAGACTTTGTACACACACTTCCCCAACTATCCTTTCCATCTCTCCATCTCTGCTACTGTCCTCTTTAAAAGGTGATTAAAAAAAAGTGAGAAGGTGCAGACTATGAGGAAGCAAAAATGTACCAGTGTGAGGACATAGCTGAGGAATAATTTCTACATAATAATAATTTCTACATACAAATTCGCCTACAGGAGAATTTGGGAACTTGTTGGCTGAGCACATAAAAATGGTTTGGATTGACAGTTCTGGATTTTTTTTTGACAAGATTTTACACAGCCTAGGCTTTCAGACTTACTATGTAGCTGAGGCTGATCTTGATCTAATAATCCTCCTGTCTCCACCTAATTTACATAGTTTAAACAGGGGCGGGGGTGTGGCTCAGTGGTAGATCTCTGCCTAGCTTTCAGGAAGGGCTCTAGCTCAATTGTCAGCACTGCAAAGGAGGAAATAGAATTAATTCTGGCGCAGGGAATTTTCACTTGGTCCACAGATACTAGAGAATCCCTGTTGTGCAAGAGACTAGGCCCCCTGCACAGCATCAGACAGGAGCCAGTGCTTTGGGAAACATCAGGCAGAGAGACCCGTAAAAAATAACCAAAGTAATTTTCAGATTCTAGAGCAGATGCATGTGGGCTGCAGAGAGCCTTCCCTGCCTGTCTGTGTCTTAAGATGTTACATAAATCTCTGGCTGGTCCCCATCCCTCCCCGCTTCCTCCTTGGCAGTGGCCTGAGCCATTAGGAAGCTTTGTCCTGGCCTTCTTCCTCAGCTTTGCTTCTTTGTGTTGGCACTGGACATTCCCATATGCCAGCTTCTCCCTTGGTTTGCTCTAAAGCGGACTTTTCTCACCAGGTGAACCTCATGGCACCAGAATTTGGATCTAAGTGGGATTGTTTCCAGAGACCAGTGTTTAAGTGAGAAATTAGAATAAGCACTTCTGGTTTCCTTTACATATTTTATAGCACTCAGTGAGCTACACACACACACACACACACACACACACACACACACACACACACACACACAAATCACAAAAATAACTGGAGCCAAATTCTCTAGGGAGCTAAGACCCTGGGAGGGCTCCTCTGAGTGTCTGCCTGTAAGACATTGCCCGTGCTGTACTCTGCAGTTGAACACTATTTTAAAGATTTATTATGTCTACAGTATACAGAAGAGGGCACCAGATGTCATCGTAGATGGTTATGAGCCACCATGTGGTTGCTGGGAATTGAACTCAGGACCTCTGGAAGAGCAGCCAGTGTTCTTAACCGCTGAGCCATCTCTCCAGCTCTGCAGTTGAACATTTTCTAATGTAGCTCCTCTTATGGGGAAAAACCTGAAACTATCAGAGGTAACATCTTGTGCATAGCTGCTTAAAAGTTTACTATGCAGAAATCATCTGAGTTGTCATTTAAAAACAAATATCCGGGGCTGGAGAGATGGCTCAGAGGTTAAGAGCACTGACTGTTCTTCCAGAGGACCTGAGTTCAATTCCCAGCAAAACCACATGGTGGCTCACAACCATCTATGATGAGGTCTGGTGCCCTCTTCTGTAAAACTGTATGCATAATAAATAAATATATCTTTAAAAACAAAAAACAAAAACAAATATCCTTGACTTTAAAATCTTCCTTTTAAAATAGGATTGATGTTTTGGCCACAGCATTTTAATCTATAAAAGAGAGGGTTATTAGAAGTATATGTCTTTCGGGGCTGGAGAGATGGCTCAGCGGTTAAGAGCACTGTGTGCTCTTCCAGAGGACCCGGGTTCAATTCCCAGCACCCACATGGCAGCTAACAACTGTGTGTAGCTCCAGTTCCAGGCAAACACCAAGGCAAATAAATAAATAAAATTAAAAAAAAAAAAAGAAGTATATGTCTTTCATTGGGGCTGGAGAGATGGCTCAGCGGTTAGGAGCATCGTCTGCGCTTCCAGAGGACCCAGGTTCGATTCCCAGCACCCACATGGCAGCTAACAACTGTCTGTAGTTCCAGTTCCAGGCAAACACCAAGGCAAATAAATAAATAAATAAATAAATAAATAAAGTTTAAAAAAAAAAAAGAAGTATATGTCTTTCATTATAATGTTTTTTAATAAGAAAAAGGAGCAGTAATAATAGAATTAGCTCTGTAAATACTGAATTATATATCTGTATTTAATCCTTACCATCACATGAGGAAGACACTAATTATTTTCACTTTGTGGATAAAGAAACAGAGCCTGCCACAAAACAAAAACAAAAACAAAAAACCCCCAAACCCAAAAAGCAAACAAACAATCCCCCCAATTTTCCCAATATTGATCACATAAATATGACATAAATTTGAATGATGCTAGAGAATGCTTATCAACATATAAATTAAGGGGCTGGAGGGATGGACAGTCCAGCAGTTCAAAGTGCTTGCTGCTCTTACAGAGGGAGGACCTGAGTTCAGTTCCCAGCTCCAGCATCTGGGCAGGCTGGAACTCCAGCTCCAGGAGACTGGATGGACTGTATGCCCTATTCTGGTCTAAAGGGGAACACACACAGACACACAGACACACACAGAGGAATACACAAAAACACATACACAATCTTAAACTTTAAAAAGAGAGCCAGGAGGGAGCATGCTTCAGTTATGTGAGGACACCTTAATTTCCTGCCATTGTTGATACCATCACTTTTTACTACTTTTAGGAGAGGAAAAAGAGACCAGAGTTTGCATTTGCTCTGGTGTAATTAAGCATGCCCTCAGCACAGGCTGTACCTTCATTGCATGGTATAACACTATCTCACGTCTCACCTTATGCATTTCTATGAATGAGCCCCACAGAAACCAAACAAAATCACTCCTATCTCTTCAGACTGAATTCTTGTTGCAACCCTACATGGGCTCTCAATGCTTTCCAAAGATGCCAGTGTGCAGGACTGAGGGGAACAGGAGATGAGGGAGGGGCTGTGTCCTGGCTGGAAACCCTTCCTGGGGCAGCAAGGGAACAAGAAAAAACAGGAACACAGGTACTGAAAAGCTGGGGCCAGTGGGCTGTGTCCACTCTGCTGGAGCTGCAGTACTACAGCAACCTAAAATCCCCCACCCCCCAAGAAGGTAGCTGGTCTCAGTTGGGAGTGTCTGCGTGTGTGTGTGGGTGGGTGGGGGGGCTTAGTTTCAGTTGGTGAGGTCTGTAGGGGGACAGCAGCCATTGCTAGTTTTTTAGTGGTCAATCTTGCTAGAATACTCCTCCTTGGACAGAGGAAGGACTTGCCTTTCTGAACCTGATCTGAGGGGAAGTCTAATGTCATGGTGTCTGACAAGGGCAGCTCACATCACTCAGAACATCAAGGGAAGACAGGACATAGGGGATGGTCCCATGCACAGCACACAACTTTCCGAATCCCTCTTATCTCTGACAATCCAGTTCTCAAAAACTCTCAACAAAGCCCCTTGAACACTGAAGTGACCATGCTGTCAAATACACAAAGAACATATTTATTTGATACAGAATCACGAGTGGGTTGGGACGGCTCATCATCGGCACTCTGGTGTCCAATGCCAGCAGTTCAGGAATTGGGGCTATCTGGTGTGAGTTTCAACAAACATAGAGCCCTCCTGAGGTCCCCTGGTCAGCAGGAAGGGCTGAGGTCAGGGTAAGAGGGAGGCCGTGCTATTCTTCGCTGTTTTCCATTGCCATCTCATCTTCTGCTTGCTGACCTCGAGGTGGCCTGTGAGCTCTCCCTGCTGCGGCTGTGCAGCCCAGAAGCCAGGACTTCCTCTAGGAAACTGACAAGGAGATTGCAGGTTATTTAGCAGAAAAGCCTCACCGAAATAGAGCATCATTCTCATGTTACTGAACTGGGTAAGAACACATGAATAGTGCTGGAGAAGGTCATGCTCTGGTACTGTGTGCTGAGATGTTGATAAAACACCCAGGCCAGGAGGATCCTAGTGCTTGATGCACATTACTGTGTTTTCTGTTTTCTTTTGTTTTTGGTTACTCTGTGTCGCCCTGGCTCCTGGAATTGGCTCTGTAGACCAGGCTGGCCTTGAACTCAAAGAAATCTGCCATGCCTCACATGGGCTGCCACACTATTTGTGGAGAAGTCTAGGGGTCCAAATCAGGTCATCAAGCTTGGCTGCAAATGCTCTTACCCATTGAAACTTTACAGAGAAATGATAGAACCTCAGGCTCTTTTTTTTTTTTTTTTTTTTTAAACACTTTT